>JADKLZ010019686.1:22402777-22418355 GCA_021533235.1 Biomphalaria straminea | reverse complement strand
ACGTTAAAAAAATAATTTTAAAAAACTTGTGTTTTACTCATGTACATTGTAAAGGAATTCAATGGATGAATTGGTCTCACCAAGGACTTAAGTTTCCATCCACCCACTCACCGAATTCTGGAAGTTGACTTGCATGCACAAAAGGAACTATGTTTTAGGTCTGTGACGAGACATGTTGCTCATGGTTAGCATTTTATGAGACCAGCCTTAACAAAAATGTATATAGTCAAAATGAGGTCTAGGTGACACAAGTTCAGTGGGTTACGATAGAGTGTCGGATCAGCTCTACCAAAACCTCAAACAGATGCCATTACATTGTCTAAAACATTGAAGTCGCCTCGCTGCTGTCTTGAAGGATAACACTTCCATGTAAACATTGATTACATTATTATAGCTTTTATATAGCGCTACTTTCATGCTGATAGCATGCTCAGAGCGCTTTGGTCCAATCTCATTTGTGGACCAGTGGGGGGAGGGGGTATCTAGGAGTTAGTTTCCCGTGCTGCATTTGGGCGCTCAGTAAACACAACTCTGCCCGAGTCGGGTGTCTAACCTCGAGCCCCCTTCTAGGTAGCCAAGCAAGCCAAGCTCAAGCCGCACTTAGCCTCTCGACCACGCCTCCCACATCACAAAAAGGGAGGGGGGAGCAACAAATATTAAGTCAAATAAAAAATATATCTTCCTTCAGCGTTAGAAAAATAGTATTGTCACTGTTTTACCATGTTTACATCTACGGTACCGGTAGTTTTAGTTTCATCTCTGCTTGGTTTTTCAAACTGAACATTCAAAGTAAATTAAATTCTAAATGCTGCAAGTAAGATTTAAACAAAAAAAACAAAAAAACTCCCGCACTTGGGCACGTATTCGAGTAAAAGTTTGCTAAGAAAGCTATACAGATTTTAAACATAAAGACAACATCTTCTTGGTCACGATGTTAACATTTAACCATCACAAGGAGATACAAGACACCGAGCACGAAAAACAAACAGACTCAAGAACTCTTTTGTTCCCCTGGCAATTACAAATCATTGAATAGTATCGAATCCAATCCAACTTTCTGATGTCAACTTTCACATATAAATAGTAAAACTGTGGTATGAACGTAGACCGCGTTTGTGGTCTCTGTTGTTTTTATTTTTAATGCGTAATGTACAATTGTAAGTCAGACTTGCTGAAGGATAATAAAATGTTATTAGCTCATTCACAATGCATTCTCCGCATCAAATCAACTCACACCAGCAGCTGTGTCTAGAGTGGCGTGTTGGCAATATGTTTGTCCAATGTGGTGGTTTAACACAGGCACTATCGATATATTGGCCGCCAAAGCCATTAGAACTCGGTAACCGCACTTGCCTGCTCTGATAACATTCACCAAGGTGCATCTAGAGAACAATGTAGAGATGGGAGGATGGCAATGGAACAAGTACAACGAGTCACCATCGGTCAATGCCAGAACATACAAGTTTAGGAGCAAAGAAACATAAGTGTCAGTCGAACTGAGCAGGTTTATTCATTGTAGGTTGATGGCTGGGTAGAACAACACTTGCAAGATTCAAATCTGCTCGACTTTGACCAGGTCAACGAGGAAAGCTAATGTAAGTAGGTCACATTGACTTTAAACATTTCTTTACTTGTTTAGTCTCATCTTAATCCATCATTCTATATCAGGGGTTCTAAACATGTGGGTTGCGCCGGTTCGATTGACCATTTGCCAGGGGTCGCCTTAGACCATTGAAAATATGGAATGTTACTGTTCTCTCTTCCATAGCTGTATTTGTGTGTGGGGGGGGGGATTGTAAAAAGGGGTCGCCGAGCTAAAAAGGTTGAGAACCGCTGTTCCATATATTTCAATGAACTATTCATTTAAATATTTATTTTTTTTAAATAGCAAGTGTTGCTTTAATTGTAATAGAACTATGATATGTCGGATAAATATTTGCCATCTCAAATTAGTTTCCTACTTGAATTGTACCTAATTTTTTACCATGACGCCATAGAACTACCCAAGCAGGAAGTAAAAGTCCGACATAATGATTCCGTGAGATTGAAAGTTATGTGAAGTGGAAGGCCTCTGACGCAGGGCTGGCAATGTCAACATATACACACAAACACCCGTTTTTTTTTTGTCGGTTTTATTTCAAATGAATGTATTCAGATATATTTACATCTAGCCAATAAAAGAAAATGGCCTCCGTTTTTTTATGACTCTTATCGCAGGAGTCATACGAGAAGTAGATCAGCATTGGGATTGTGTGGTTTAGACAAACTCAAATAAGTGCATTTGTACTGCTTTGAAAGCTGTAATAATTACTCCATTATTAGGAATAATGTCCATTATAAAACAATTAGCACGCCCTACTTGATGTGTTTTAATGAACGATATGACAGCTAGGTAATTAGTGTTTACTTTTGTTCCTAAATTAGTCCCTGTATTAACAAAGACTGTACAATATGGCTGAGAAAAGCTCATAATTTCATTTATCTCAAAGTTCCAGTCATTAACATTCAAATAAATTATATTACGCAACAAAAGAAATGGAGAAAGAGAGAGAGAGAGAGAGAGAGATGAGTACACCCGTTCCATAATAATTGACATGTGACAGTGCGGTGAGTCATGGCCGGGTACTGATCACTGTATCGATCAGAGATCATTGTCTGTCCCACCAAGTGTTAGTCGATGGGCAGCCACCCACTTCTACTAAATGTCAAGTTACTTTAAAGTATCCACTAGGCCAGCTCGTCAGATGAAAAGTAGCTGCGACATTACTGAAATACTTCGTTTGTACATTCACTAATAGAGTTGAATGCTACATCAGACATGCATGCCACTCGCAGCTTGTCTGCAGTCATACGACCACACCCCGTTACAGTTTAAGTCAACACTGTAGAGGAGCTAAGACAGAAGTCATAAAAGGATTAAAAACAACTCACGCATCCAAATTTCCGTCGCCAAAATCAGAATCAATCATCAAAATGTATTTGTGACATAAGGGTATTTCTATACACAAAACAACACGAGAAAACGTCCTAAAGTACCACACAGCACTAACATTAAAATCATGAATAAATTAAAAAGATTACCCTTAATCTTGGACGTGTCAAGTAATAATAATTCTAAACAAAACAAAACAACAAAGAACATTAATCCTTCCTTGAAGTTGTAAGTGCTGAAATAGCTTTCCTAGAGAAACCGAACTCGTCAGACTTGTCCAATGAATAACGTTTAAGACAACTAGGACAGATCTTCATGACAGATTTCAATATCATTTTAAGTCTATTTTAACATGAAGAGGATATACATTTATCGTTGATTGTCTGGTTCAATCAGGTGACAACGACACGAAGCTATAATAGGAAGAACAAGCGACGATCTGTGTTGACTGACAACGACAGAGTTACAGGATCTGACAATGACAGACAAGAAACAGGTTATAATAAAACAAAGCATAACCAGCAGTAACAAAAAGAAAGAAAGGAAGACAAAAAAATAGGTTATAAACTTGTATAACATTACGGCCTCCTCCAGTTAGCAAGCGACTAAGGATGGCTGCCTTGTCGAGCGGCTTGCACGCTGGACTGTCGTATCGATTTACCGATGTTCTCGGGTTCAAACCCTGCCCGCTCCCATCCACCGTCGTCCTGCGGGAGGTTTGGACTAGGAAATAACTTTCTTCAACTCTGAAGGAATTTCCGAAATATGTAAAACATTTTACAAAAACTCATGGAAATAAGCTGAATGCCTGGTCGCCCACACATCAGTCCCCCCCTCTCCCAATATCATGTTACCTGTTACCTATCCCTTAGTCTTATGGAACGTTGGGGCACCAAGCAAGACCTGTAGACCGTCTTTTTCCATTCCTCTCTATTCTTTGCCCTGTTAGAACCTCTTTCAATGGCAGGCCCAACCATTCTTTTATGTTGTCTTCCCACCGCTTTCTCTGTCTGCCTCTTCTTCTTTTTCCTGGTACTGTTCCCTGAAGGAAGGTCTTTGCGAGCCCCGAAGATCTTGTAATAGGGCCTTAGATATTCATAGGAACTGTAAGTGCTGATTCATGATATTGGTTTGAATTCAGAGTTTTCCTTCTTCTATGTGGGAAGCCAGCAATGGCTAACGAGCCCCTTCTGCCCGAAGCTTACTAGCGCCAGTTACTCGCCTTCGCTCCTTCTTCTGTTAGTGAAAACAGTTCCGCCAGACTCAACACCCTGAAGGCCAGGAGTTGCTTCCCAATGGCATGCGTCTCGAATAGGCTCTGACAACGAGTCCAACTCCTGTATAGTATACATTACAATTTAGTTCGTGAAACATGTCAGTAAACCATCTGATGTCAAACGAATAGGCTCTGACAACGAGTCCAACTCCTGTATAATATACATTACAATTTAGTTCGTGAAACATGTCAGTAAACCATCTGATGTCAAACGACTATATTGAGAATCATGTTTTTAAGACGAGTCCGACATTTTTGCAGTAGTTCATCACTCACGATAACACACATCCAAGTCAAACTTTGGTGATTGTACTTTGTAGAAGAATGCCTCGCATTGTATCAATGTAGAGTTTACAGTTCTGCGACTTTTCAATGATCTGCGAAAACCCTTTTGTAAAAGGCGAAATAAATAAAAATAAGAATTCTGTGTTTCCACTATTACTAAGTCACCTTTCTTTGCTGCTAATGATTTTAAACTGTATTACTAGTCAAACAACTGCACATGATTCATGTTTATAGCCTACGACTTTAAGAACTGTTTGCTTGACGATATAAGCACTATTAGTGAGTTGGTGCATTTTACCATTTTATCATGTGACAGTTGTTGTTTTTTTTAGTTTTATCAACATTATCACGTGATCGTTCGTTTTGGTGAATGAGGTCCATTGCGTAGGATTGTGTTTGCAGCTTTTACTTTGTTGTTATTTTGCTTGGTGAATGGACCTCATTCACCAATCGTAAATAAACACATTTAGCCACGTCATAATATTGATAAAACAATGAAAAATACGTATCACGTGACAACCACGATGGATGGAATACTTTGTATAGCAGATATAGAGAATCACGTGGCTAAATGTTGTTTGTTTACGACTGGTGAATGAGGTCCATTATTACGTGTTCAAGCTTTGAAGTCTACTATCACAAAACAAAAGGAAATGGTCATAACACAACTTCTCTATGCCATACTTGCTGTCACTGAATATTATATCCAGTTCACTGTCAACGACTTTGTGTGGTCAGTGTAATAGAGATGCCCCAAGGAAACGCTACTTAGAATACTAACGCAATGTTTTTTAGTCTCTTAGGGAAAAAAGCGCCATTTTACTTTCTTACAAGCCAATATTAACTCCTTCTCTCCTAATTGACGATGCCATCGTTGAATTGACCTCATTACATTAAATTAATGTTTAATTATATCTATATATATAATCCTCAAAGTAAAAGGTCAAACGAGCAACAAGTAAATGGGAAGATCCCATGGCGCAGCACGGTGTGAATGGAAACTGGTGCATCCCAATCCGCACTATTTTCATTCACAAAATAGCATAGAGATAAATAAATATAGACTGGGAAAAGGAAGTAACTTCATGTAACTTGAAAACATGTATATATATCTACTATTGAATTATGATTTCCAAATTATGAAAAATTAAAAAATTGCATGATCTTCAGTCTTAGAGATTAAACACAATTTATAGACATAAAATAAAGTACACACAATTGCAATGCACAAATTTTTGTTTCATAAAACTCTCTTATGAATTTGTGTAGTGAATGAAAGGGAGGTTAAAAAAGTGGAAGCCGGAAGACATTATATTGTGTCGTAAGACTCTTCAAACTAGAACGACAATACACAGATAGATACTACTCTCAGGTTTGACTTTAGAAGTACTTTAATTAATTTCACAAATTACTTTACTTTTACTTTACAAAAGATTTCAATAATTTCCGGAGATTTCCAGGACCTTTCGTAGGCCTATATTTAATAACATTTCAGGAGATATCCATGGGCTCCTGGTAAATCAAGAGGCCGCCGGAAATCTGTTATATCATGTTATAAAATGATTCAATTTAATAATTTATACACCTAAAAATTAGCATGGGTCCAAAGAAAGTGAGGGACCCACTGCGGTCGCATATGTTGCAGTGCCTAAGGCCTGCCCTGCAAAATAGCGGCGTATGGTATGCCGCCGGTCGACTAGTAAACTTTATTTTGTGTTGTATAAAAAGAGATTGCGTTCCCCTTTTTATTCTATACCAACCAAGACATTTTCTGATGACCTAAGACAAAGCTATCAAAGCTGACTCATAACAGAGTAGTGAAATAGTAATGAGCAAAATAAATAATTCATCGAAACATAGAAAAATAATTACGGAGAGAAAAAGTTAAATGTCAGAACGCAATCATTTTAGAAGTAACACTGCAAATACTTTCCTCCAAGCCAATAATAGGTTAATGGCTTTACGCAAAAGATGCAATGTAAAACAACACGACGTGACCTGTGGTTTTTCTATACTGTTGGAGACCTAGGAGACTTTCTATTCTAATCGCCATTTACAATGACATTTAGAACTAACAGAACATAGAAGCAACTCTGTAGATTAGTAATCTTTTCGTAATTACAAAAATATTCCCAAAAATGAGTATGGTATATATCTTTCTTTATAAAATTATTCAACCGAGCGAGGCTCAGTCACTTGGTACCATTTCTCTAAGTGACCAGCACCCCACCTTGGTAGTTGTCACAACCTTCTCTCTCTAGTACCAGATGTCACAATCTCTTCTTGCGGTGTTGTTAGATGTCATCAGCTTGTAGGAGAGAAGTATTGTGCCGCCGGGGATTGTATTTTGAATAATAATATTGAACAATGACGATCTAGGATTCAACTGAGTAAATGCCTTGATAATTAAATACAGGAACCTTTATTTAAACTCAACATAAGTACAGCTATGTACAAATATATCAATGAAATAAGTAGTTGAACAAAAGCATATTTCTTATGTAGAATTATATTAGATTTACTAGTGCGACTGTACTCAACAGATTCTAAGCTTCGACTAATTTGAGCTAGCTCTCTGCCGGCAAGTCTCGTTCTCTGCTAATTCATTCCAACCAATCACATTTCAATACAGACGTCTCCAGATCACGTGACCAACATTCCTGGAACAAAACTAAAAATAACTGTTGGGTTTTTTTTGTTGGCCAGGGAAGTGACCTTGACTTATGCACAAAATAACATGTTTATGTGACAGTAGTATTGAGATACGGACTTGTTATATTGTCCCCGTTATAAAACTAGTGGATTATTTATGTAACTGAATGTTTTGTCTGATGTGATCCGCACTAACGCTCTACACTCAGACAGTACAATTAGTTTAAAGAACTGGGCGCTAATCTTCATTATCAGAGAGTTTCCATCAATTTTAGTGCACCGAGCGAGTTGTGAGCTCTCCAAACAGAAGGATACAACTATGCATTGCCACGAAACACAAAGGACAAAGTTCTCTTTTTTTTTTTGTTTGACTGAATCGATCAATGGATACAAATGACATGTAATGGCTCGTAGTGGTCTTGATGGTTGGCCAACTGGTACAGTACTAGGTCTTATGAGGCTAGATAAAACAATAAAGTTCCCCTTTCAGACCATGTGGTTTATGGGACAGATGATGTAAAGGTTAACGAGGGTGTCATGTGGCCAGCACAACGACCAACTACCTTTACTTTTCCCAAACTAATGTCTGGTACCCATTAGAGATGGGTGGACTCAGAGGCGCCCAAAGATCCCGAAATTTAAAATTCCAGTCTTCACCAGGATTCGAACCACCGTATGAACCTCTCCAATATGTCCGGTACTGGTAAGACTAAAGTAATATGTAGGCTTGGCCTCGTGTTCATCATGATATCTCTAAGGGCTATAGCTCATTGAAGGTTTACTGCTGTTAAGAGGTACACAAAAGCATATGAAAATACAATAAACACGAAAGAGGACAATCTAAAATTAATGGAAGAAATGTTCTTCATTTGTAACCGACCTATATTTAATATTTAAACAGATGATTCTTTGTATAAGCCCTTCTCAGTAAGCTACAATGAAAGCAAACATGAAACCAGGTTACGATGACACGCCTGGCAACATTGGTCAATCACAAGGAAACAAACAATATATGAACAATTACATTTAGGAAAACATAGCTTATGTAAGGGAATGAACAGCATGATTACCTCAAATTAATGCAATGATTTGTTCATCTTTTCATTGATTCATGTGTTGTCATCGATAATAAATAATTGTGTCAAGGTTCAACTTGATCCAAAAGTTGGTCTGGCAGAAAAAACGCGTTCAAACCTTTTACCAGACAGACAGAGTTGAGTTGATAGAAGCTTGTAATTATACAAACTAGGATTTCATTTTTGGTTTATCTTGCCCCACCAGACCCCCCCCCCCTTTTTTTTTCTATCTCAATAAGAAACTAATGAAATGGTAGAGACAAAGAGATGGGGGGAGCTAAATGTATTTAACTGTGAATTTAAAAAAAAAAAAATTTTTGTAAGGGATACTCAACGTCACATAAGATATATAATCTTTATACTCGAAAATATTTTGTCTGGTACAAAAACAAAGTCTGCTATTAGAAGAAGACACTTTCTGTATTCACAAATAGCTCAATGGATCGCATTCACCAATCGTAAACAAACAACATTCAGTCATGTGATTCTCTATCTCTTCTATAAAAATTACACAATACACAATGGCTATCACGTGACAGTTTTTGTTTTTTGTTTGTTTAATCAATATTATCACGTGGCTAAATGTAGTTTGTTAAAGTTTGGCAACGAGGTTCATTCTAACACCCAGAGAACCGCTGCTATCAAATAATGCTGGGGAAACTGTGCGTCTCTCAACTCACGGGACAAGCTAAGTGAAACGTTTTCCACAGACTTGTCTACTACTGATGACTTCTCTCTGCCGCTGGATGGCAGAGTAAGGTTTACTACTGAAGCTAAGACTCCGACTGGAACGCTGAATGCGTAAATATCACAGAGCCAATGTAGATGTCTCAGAGAGGGGGGGGAGGGAGGAGGCGCTGGTATCTCGCGCCATCACGTGATGTAGTACGTCCAGGTAAGATAGACTACATGCAGGAAGACCGGGAGCCAGGTATGTAGATCTAGATAGAGGCCAGGCTACTGGCGCTACTAAGCGAAGAGATTGCTAGGAGATAACCAAAGATGCTGGCAAAAACAAGATCTACGTGGAGAGGTAAGGGGGGTGAGGAAAGGTTCAAAGGTCAATCAGTGCGACGAGGTTCTCAAAAAGGCGATACCTGGAAGCGGCAAAAGGATAGTATAGAAAATCTGTCTAGATGAATTATACATGAAAGTATGGGACACACGTACATGCAAAAATAATTTGCCCATGTGAAAATAAATTGCCTATGTAAAAATAATTTGCCTACGTAAAAATAATTTGCCTACGTAAAAATAATTTGCCCATATGAAAATTATTTGCCCATGTGAAAATCATTTGCCCATGTTAAAATATTTTGCCTATGTGAAAATAATTTGTCTATGTGAAAATAATTTGCCTATGTTAAAATAATTTGCCTTTGTGAAATTAATTAGCCATTGGTAATAGATAGATCGAGTATTATTCTTAAAAGTGCTCTACCCTACCAAATTATTCTATAACGCACAGATCTGTGGTAAAAGGACACATCACAAATGACAAGGTGGTAAAGAAAAAAATAATAAAATGCCCTGAACTATGCAAGTAAGATGGCTGCCTGGTCGTGTCGAATGCGCTCTGGACTGTTCTCGATGGTCACGGGTTCGAAACCTGCCAGTTGCTATCACAAACCGAGTTTTTGGGCTGTAACAATCATCGGTTTTTGAATTAATCGATGAGAAACCAACAGCCTGAAACTTAATCACTGTGTTAAGAGAAGGGGCGTAGTGAGACTGTGATAACACGGCGCTGTACATCAAGACTTTGAGATATACACACAGTAACTGGGTATAAACCCATATTTGAATCTTTAAGCTTGCCCACTGGCTCGTTCTTGTCCATAATGATAATGAAGTGTATTGCGTAGTTATAAGGGAACAAATAGTTTTCTGAAAATAGTGTTGCGAAGTCAAGTAGAGAGGTTATTGTGTGGACCATCAGGTGGGAACACACTCGTGTATGAGCCCATTTACCAGTAATATCAAATAATGTTTTTAGTCTCACAATACTCTCTCTCTCTCTCTCTCTCTCTCTCTCTCTCTCTCTCTTTCTTTCTTTCTAATATAGATTTACATACCAATTCCATTTGAAGGTTTTCAGAATATATGGACGTCCACTCTCCGAGGTGTCATCCAGTGTAGCCCTACGCCACTCGGTGGTGCTCAGGCGGGCGTTCAGGGTGTTCTTTAATTGAATGTGAGCGCCACACAAGATATGCCACCACAAAGTATGCAATGTGTCACGTCCAAATGGCCGAGCGCCAGACAAAAATGGACTAGCTTGCTAAATGTCCAGTCAATGACAGAGGAAGTGTGCAATGAGTTTGGCTAGAGAAGCACAGAATTAGTTCTTCCTACAGACACAAAAAACAAAACACGTCAGGGCACGTAAACAGTTGCTTCCTGTGAACGAACCTTCCATGCTGCTAGACGCTTAGCTTACTGCTTAACATTTAATGGAGGCTTCAATTCAGCTTATAGAACGAGACGCAGAGTTGGGACACTGTCTCCTAGACATGAGAAATAGAAAGCTAGTCGTGGTTTATAAAATAATTTGACAACAAACTGTATGGACTCACGTAGAAATATGTTCCTTTTGGACTGATGCATAATTTTAATGACTGAACCAGATTGTCAGTACTACATGGGCTCAAAATAAAAGACACTGGTTTATTGTCAACGTGACATGGAGACTTAGCACAGCAGAATCTTTAATTTAAGTTATGGGGTAATACATATTCAACACGGCATAGAACTTCAGACAGCGGTAAGTAATTTAAACGTAGCACAGAAATTAGGACATAGAACAGCAGACACCTGTTAGCACTTACAACGTGACATAGAACTTCAGACAGCGGTTAGCACTTTCAAGCTGGCATATAATTTCAGACACCTGTTAGCACTTACAACGTGACATAGAACTTGAGATATCGGTTAGCACTTGTAGCGTGACAAAGTACTTCAGACAGCTTTTAGCATTTTACAGCGTGACATAGAACTTCAGACATCTTTTTAGAACTTGCAGCGTGACATAAAACTTGAAACACCAATAAGCATGTTCAGCGTGGCCTAGAACACCAAGTAGTAGGCAGGTATGAGACGGTGTGACGAAATCCATTGTTATCTCGAGCATGCAAATCAGAAACTTTTCCTTAGCTCCCACAGTTTCGATGCAGAGACAAAGATGATAGCGGATGCAAGAGAAGAGCTTCGTGTGTATGGCTAAGGTTTCCAGCTCTGCGCTCCGAAGGAGAGATAAAAGAGATAGTCGTGGTTTCATCCAGTGTTCAGACAGATGGATCAACTACAAAGTACTTTGGTATATGTAAGAGAGAGAAAGAGAGAGAGAGAGAAAGAGTGAGAGAGAGAGAGAGAAAGAGAGAGAGAGAGAGATTGAATTAACTGAAATACTTTAGACACAGAAAGAAACAAATATATACATGCCTTATAAGTTATTATTCCTCACTGTTCTAACGTTGGTAAGATACATGCCTTATACAAACCGCCATAACAAAAGTTAGTCAATTGAAGTAAATATATACTTCAACATAGTCTCTCAGTCACCGCCTATAGTACTGATCCAATATACTATTTACCCAATAATGTTCATAGGCATCTAGCCACCAAGACGTAAATACATAAAAAAAGTAGTGATTTAATTGTCTATAGTTAAGTATACGTACACTAGGATATGCTTTGGGTTTATTTATATCGGCATACAGGGGCGGCCCTAGCAGTGCGCGGGGCCCTGGGCAAGCGTCATGTGCGGGGCCCTTAGCCGTAAAGGTTGACTATAATGACTATATATATATATATATATATATATATATATATATATATATAAATAAAAAAAAATATATATATAATATATATATAATCATACCCACATTTCGCTAACGGGCTAATCTGTCTCTAGTGTGTCCGCCTCAAAGCTGTGGGCCTTATTTGTGTAACAAAACATAGAACATTACGTTGCTTTACTATTGGCCGTATAAGTGCATCTTAAAGGCTATTGTATTTTAATTGTTCTGCATTAACAGATGCGAATAAAAAAAGAAAACACTCGCCATTACTAATATTATGTCTCCTCTCTCACTTTGCAAATTGAAGCCAATAGGATGTTATATAAGAATAACGTGTGCTATTGGAGCTACAGTGGTCTATCACTTTCACAGACCCGACTTTTGCGGAAGGGATGTATCACGGGTTTTCAAAAAAAATCTATAAAAGCAAGATTACAAAGACAGTTTGTGTGGAAATACGAACTCAAAATCGCCCCCGATGTGGTCCACCCAGGCAGGTAAAAAGGCAGGTTTCAATATTTTCAGAAAGAACATCAGAATGAAATTCTATCAAAGACAAATGACAGAGTAGAATGGAGAAAGAAGATTGACAGATTGTGTGGTGCCTCACCGTCCAGCAGACCTATGGATAGGTGAATGTGAAGTTCGACGTCTATTTCTCCTACCGAATTATGAAACGCAATAATAGGAAAAACTACTTATTAATTGTTGTTTTAAATTATGTCCAACTTATATACACACTAAATAGATTTTTAAAAAAGTAAACATTTTTATTTGTGTAAATGTAGTCGTTAGCAATACAAATGTAAAAAAAAAAAAAATTTAAAAAAAAACTTTTGAGTACACCTGTTTAAAAAAGGGTCATCTCCTATATTAAAGAGCATCACGTGTTTGTTACTTTTAATAGTGGATAGCTACAAAAGTGATCTGTTTTTTTTTTTAAAGAAAACTGCATACATAAGTGATTTAAAAAATTAGATTTTTTGGTTTCAGAAAAGAAAAAAGAAGCCGTTACATTAGGACTCTGAATGTCTAAAATATTATGATGTCGGATTTTTACTAAATTTTCTAGTTTACGAGATCTAAACGGGACGGACGAACGTACGGACAGACATTCCACACAAAACTAATAGCGTCTTTTCCTCTTATATAAGACCGGTAAAAATATTCCTGCGTTTTTTTTCAACACGTTGACACAGATTTTCCCACGGCCGAACTATGTCTATGCATGCCTATTGGAAAAACAAGCTAAAAGCTGATTTTCCAAAATAGCTATACAAGCACATCAACTGGTGATACTGTTTAAGGCCCGCCTATATCCGAAAATATTACACGTTTAGGAAATCAAATAGCCTACCGCGAAAATCTGACCTTCGCGTGCGGTTTTAGAAAGTATCACCAGCGACAGTTCAGAATACACTGTATAATTGTTTAGTTATTCGCAATGCTTTAAAAAAAATAGGTGCCGGTACTGAGTGATGGATTGCCTAATTTTCAACTACCAAAAAATTAATAATAAACGCTAAAATTCAAGGAAATTAATACTTTTTCCCCACATTGAAAAAAGTGACGGTAAAAAAAAGCACTGATTATTTTCATTAAAAAATCAATTTGTTAAAAGTTGCATTTATGATACTACAAATGTTATAAATGACTCTTTCATTTACAATTATTCATAATGCAAAGAGTAGATCAAACTTTATCATTATACATTTTCCTTTAAAATTCCGATTAGACGCCGTTTTTTTTATACCAAAATAAACGATTAGACGTCGTTATTATATACCAAATAAACGATTAGGATTGGTTGCTTCCACATGTGTTTTTATTGTGAACTGTTAAACAATGATAACTTGTTAGACTTGGCTGTCTATACCGAAACTGAACGGTATTTCGAAACAAGAAATGTAAGTTAAGAGATTAAATGACAATTGGTAAAGTAAATATACAGGGAAAATATAGAGTAACAAGTCCTTGTTTATAATCACTCATTTAGT
The DNA here is from genome assembly GCA_021533235.1 of Biomphalaria straminea. Lineage (NCBI taxonomy): Eukaryota > Metazoa > Mollusca > Gastropoda > Planorbidae > Biomphalaria > Biomphalaria straminea. Next base: position 22,404,337 of record JADKLZ010019686.1, on the reverse strand, counting down.
TTTCGAAGTTGGTGACAATAAAATCTCCCAGCGCGGGGCCCCTCTCAGGCGCGGGGCCTGGGGCGGTTGCCCCACTTGCCACCCCCTAAGACCGCTACTGTCGGCATAACACCACCATAGATACTAATGTACTTTCTAGCAGACATAGGCTAGTAAGTAAGTGACCTCAAGTTGACCTATCTACAGAACACTCAACATCATAACCAAAAGATTTGTAGATTACCAAGTGGACATGGTGGCCGAGAGATAAAACGCTCGTCTCTAAACCGGAAGTCTCTCATTTAAAATGTGTTTAAAGATTAGATTTTCTATTCTCGATTTTAGGTCGTCTTAACCCAAATTGCAACTTTTTTTTTAAATAGGAAAGTAGAGGCGGTCTGTTGTTGTGCTGGTCACATGACTCCCACGTTTACAGTATGCCACAGAAAAAAAAAACATGTTGATATGTGCTGTAATGTTGTATGAAATTAAGTTCCCTTAGCGGATAAGGAAGTGCGTGTTGCTGTTGGTTAATTAATATGTTTGAATATATTCGATATACTCGACGTCTCGGCAAGACCGAACTTTAGAAATGATACCTAAAAGTATGAATAAAACCTAAGCGAGTCTTGTACATCGGCCTTGTAGTGTATCTAGTTCTAGTCGTACTTAAGAGTAGGCCTATATCAACATATGCAATATTTAACTAGTACAAGAGACTTGCACTACATACACTGGACCTACTTATAAACTCTAAAATTCACGATACGTTTCGTGTGTGTCGCAATGTTTACAGCTGTTGCGGCCCAAACTCCAAGGAAGACATTTCTAGTTAAAGTTAAAGTTCCCCTTTCAGACCTTCTGGTCTATGGGACAGATGATGTAAAGGTCATCTGATTCTGTGGCCTACGGTTAACGAGGGTGTCATGTGGCCAGCACAACGACCAACCGCCTTTACTTTTCCCCAACTAATGTCAGGTACCCATTAGAGCTGCGTGGACTCAAAGGCGCCCAAGGATCCCGAAATAAAAATCCCAGCCTTCACCAGGATTCGAACCCGGGAACCCGGTTCAGAAGCCAAGCGATTTACCGCTAAGCCACCGCGCCTCCGCCATGTTCTAGTACTACATCTAAATGCACAGAAAAAAAAGACCAAAATGTCATAGCATACAAACACCAGGTCCTGTCAATTAAATGAGAGTCGTAATTACTATACAAAAGACGTGGTCACAATTAGTAATAGTGTTGCAGTGATGCCTGGTGCTAATTAAAAAGTGTCTATTTGTCCTCGCTGAATGCAGGAGAATAAAAAAGTTCTAAAACTTTGAGAGTTATCGAATAGCTCATAAAATTCATTCACGAAAACACGAATGAGAAGATAATAGTTGAGAATCTAGGCCTACAAGAGTGAAGTAAACATGTTATAAGCATCGAGTTTGTCTGGTTTTTCCTAAGCTCCAACGTACCTTAGATACCTCGCTATCATCCTGTCAACTAACTTAATACACTATGTATATCAATGGGAAACACATTTCACATCCTGAACTCAAGTAAATGCCGTAGATTGATGGGAGTATCGGC
>JADKLZ010019686.1:22368312-22393869 GCA_021533235.1 Biomphalaria straminea | reverse complement strand
TAGTGAGTTTCATAATCACATGGCATGAGGCTTCCATTGAGTTTTATAATTACATGATATTGAGTCTTATAATTACATGGTATTGAGTCTTATAGTGAGTGTTATAATCACATGGTATTTAGGCTTTCAGTGTGTTTCATAATTACAATCCAGTGAGACTTAGAATGATTTTAATCCTTACAGTGCACCAAGACTTCTAGTGAGTCGCCGACACAGAGACTGTAAAACTACGTTTTAAAAATGGCCCCAAACAAGCCCCGCTCATTCTTGATCAAGATTCTCTCGCTCTGCTAATGGCTGTTTGGACTCTTCAGACCTCATTACAAGAGTAAACACCGAGGCCCTAATACCGCTCGATAGTAGCACGCACACAAAAACTGATAATTGATAATGCCTCAGCATCGATTATCAACCCCCACCTTCCCACCACCCTCCATAAGCCAAGTACTCAACTTTAAACAAAAAGTTGGTCTGCTAGTTAGTAGCAAGTTTCCATTCTCGGATGACGCCTATGATAGAAAGAAGCTGTTAACAGCTATTATGAGCCAGGCGTTGGCGGAGAGAGCCATGTGTGAGTGGCACGAGGCACGTGTGAAGTATTAAAAGACTAACCGCTGGGCAGGACTAGTTAAAGTAACTAACGTTCCCCTTATTTTTACGATCTACGTTCCGATCTATAGGGCAGATCATGTTAAGGTCATCTGTTTCTTTGGCCAACGTTTAACGAGAAGGGCGTCACGTGGCCAGCACAACGACCAAACCGCTTTTAATTTCCCACAACGAAAAATCCAGAAATTCAAAATCCGAGATTTAAACCCAGGACCAAGTGCTTAACATTATTCTAAAATTTAATATTGAGAATTCGATTAAAGCCATTGGAAGCTGGGGATTGTAAAAGAAATACACTATCGTAGTAAATCGGTAGGAATGAAATGCAAATAGAAATAGAAATCAATACATGTATATAAAACTAAATTGTCCTCTGGCAGTTATTTAGAGTTTCAATCTAATGTAATATGGCATAGTGTTTTCTTACTAAAATTTGTTTAATATAAAGTAAAAAAAAAAAAATTCTAATTGAGTAGTCCATTAGGGGGTCTCTTAAATAGAACTCACCTTTCTATCCTTTGCATAATACAGTCTTCTACCTTTAAGTTTAAAATAACGTTTCTTCCACCTCTGAAACAAATGGGTACACATTTAAATGAAGCTGACTAAATATCGAAAGCATACACACACAAAATTGGTAAATTTTTAAGAAAACTAATTCATCGATCAGTGCAATTTTAGGAAAATGTCATATAGAAAAGGGGCAGTAATTCAGTTAATCTTTTCTATTTACAACGAGTTGCTCATTTTCCTCCCTTGCATTAGTGACCGCAGCTGTGTATCATTTAATTGCATGAGAAGTTACGAAAGAAGAAACGCACTAGTGCTGCATATATAATGCCACAGATTAGTTTTCTTTACCGGTGGTTTCCAATCATGGAGTCTGAACCTCTAATAAAATAATTATTGATATAAATAATTAAATAAACAATTAGTGCAATCCTAATTCCGCAATTAACAAATTAAACGTGCATTTCTATTAGGAAGTCCGAGTTTATGATCCAACCCCAAAGAAAGTAAGGCGTTCGTTTTCTTTGGTTGTGTAGGCTGAAGAGCTTCTGATGAAGGGGGCATGGTGTAATGACATTCGATAAAAGTACAGGCATGAAAGTTGAAGAAGAGACATGACACACTAAAGACGTGTGTTTGTAGCGAGTTGTCTCTTCTTGGAAGTATCGTTTCACTTGTACTTCTACATACATCTACTTTCAATGTGAAGTGATCTATTTTGTATAAGTTATATTTAAGAAGTTTGTTTCATTAAGAATTTATTACGCCTCAATCGGTTTTGTTGTACAAGATGCTTGGAGATACAAATCAATGACCAAGCAAAATTTCAAAAAAAAACTTCACACTAGCAACATTAAGAGAAGAAAGATTAGCAGGAGGCAACAGAGCATTTTATAGCACCCATCATTTACTCAAGAGCAAATCAATTTCAAGGAAAACCAAGAAAATAATATACAAAACCATCATAAGACCAGCAGTAATGTATGGAAGTGAGACCTGGACACTGACCAAGACATCTGAAAATTTACTCAATACTTGGGAACGGAAAATCCTCAGAAAAATCTATGGTGCCATACAGGATGAAACAGGGTGGAGGACACGCACCAACCATGAGATTTATCAACTATATGAGGACCCACCAATAGTGACAGAAATAAAAAAAGAACAGACTACGTTGGGCAGGACACCTTGAAAGAATGCCAGATAACAGGGGAGCGAAGATTGTATACCGTCAAAAACCAAAAGGCAGGCGACCCAAAGGCAGACCCCGAATGCGTTGGAGTGATGATGTAGAAGCTGATCTGCAACAGCTTGGGGTTAGAGCGTGGAGACGAAAGGCCCAGGAGAGATCCGAATGGAAGAATGTGTGCAAGCAGGCCAGAGCCCTTCAAGGGCTGTAGCGCCACTGGGATGGATGGATGGATGGATGTTGTGATGAACACACGAAGCCACTGTTATAGATGTTTCTTGTAGCCGAAAACGTTAGACCACGGATGGCTGCCTGGTCGTGCGGTTTGCGCGCTGGACTGTCGTTCAGATTTATCGATGGTCCAGGGTTCAAATCCTGCCCGCTCCCACCCCCCGTCGTCCTGCGGGAGGTTTGGACTAGGAAGTAATTATCTTCAACTCTGAAGGAACATCCGAATCATGTAAAACAACAAACAAACAATCGAGACTGATACAGTCCTAGATACGAACACATTGTTAATGACTCCCACGATAGAAAGATATAAGATACAGCTTCAAAGCACGGGACATGAAAGTGGACACAAGATTTGATGATAACAAAAATCAAGCAATCATATCTTGCAGTAGGCCAGCTATTACTAACGTTACTAGTTTAGTCTCAAGTGATATGTGTTTTTCTCATTTGGTAATATGTTAACCGAAAATATTTAAAAACAAATCTTATGCGGCACAAAACTCAGTACATTCTCTTGACCATTCCTATGATTAGTACTACTAATATAAAGCCTTTGTCACAAAAGATGCAACGTGTACTAAGAAACATTAGACTAAGCTAAAACTTCATATATTAATTCCTGATTTCTTACCTAACATTACAAATGGAACTGCCGTAAAATAGCATCCAATGTTGGTTGTTCATACTTCTCTCCTGATAAGTCTAATGTTTAGTTACTTCCGACCAAGCTATAAGCTACAATTCTAAATAACAAATGGCTACACATAGGTAACTAGGGGATTTCTACAGCCAGTAAAGTCTCCAGTAGTATCACAACGCATCACAACAAAGACTGTTTACTGTTATATAACAAGATAGAACACTACAACAGACACTTGATATCAAGACAGTGAATGAGTACCTACATTAAATGAACTAGTCTGTTTGAAGAGCATTCCATCTTTTATACACGTCTGGAAAGGAAAGAAAAACAAATCTATAAAGCATTCATCTTAAGTAAAAACAATAAAGACAGTCGGCACAGAGGTAAAGTATGAGAGAACTCATTTTAAACAATTCCAAACATACTGCTAGTTGGCTCATTTATTGTACTGCTAGAACTTTACTGATTGGGACTAATACAAAAAAATCAATTAAACAAGTTTTTTTTTTTCTTTTTTCGTGACACTAGTAGGTAGTCCTTGCGTCATACTATAAGGAAAACTTGGACTGCACAGCATTTTAAAGAGCCTAAAATCAAACGTATCTTTGACGTCAGGAACTGTGTAATGTCTAAACTGGAGTGCATGTCTTAGAGTCGGGGTGGTTCGAACCGTGGTTGTCTCTGAGTGGTTGTCTCTGAGTGTGTTTTGGAAACGACTCCTGAAGCCGTACCCACTGAATGGCGTTGAAGACCTACAGTATAGGAGACCACAGTTCAGCGGTCAGCGCGGGCAGTCTATTCACTGGCCCCATTTCACCGCCACTTTTACAGAGTGCAGGTGGAAATCGAGCGAAGGTCAAGTTACCCAGGATGACGTCACGGAGGGAAGAAGCCAACAAGTGTCAGATTTTTTAACCGACTGACCTCTTTTGAACGTCCTTGTTTCTTTCTATTGCAAGGGTCTGGAGTGTGAGAGGGCGGGGGGGGGGGGGCGTATCTCTATTCAGAGTAACGTCTTAGCGTCATTAAAGAACACGTTGAGATCTGTACGACTGCGTGGAGCCCCCTAGACAATATGTCTAGCACTTAAACGGAATTGTTCTAATAAACTATAAGGAATAGGGCTGCTGCAAGAGCACTATTTTTGAAATCATTTTTCACAGATTGGTTATAGAACTACTGCTTTATAAGCATTAACTTTGCCAGGTGAGTCAAACACTTGTCCAGAGAAACTCTAGTAGAAAGCAGCCAAAAACAATTCAAACTTAGGGATATTTATTTTCACAGAGCTCGTATCGACTCACTGCCTGGTAAAAGGTTGTACAAGTTATTTCTCCCACCCCCATTACCTGATCAAATTGAAAATGTAAACAATTATTGTACCTAACAAAACATCAGTCAATTTAAAATGTTACATTTAGTCAATTAATTCAACATTAGTGAGAGATATGGTAGTAAGTGCGGAGTTCCTTCCCTTCGTTAACAATTTTTAACTCTTTGATACCGAAATTATTTTCCACGTTTGGACGGAATTTATAGCTTTATATCTGGATAGAATCAACGATGTGAGCGTCGTTGCGGGGTCAAAGAGTTAAAACTATTTTCCTTTTTTACTTTGTCTAGTATTATGGTAGAATGTCAAATATTGTACAACAATGACAATATAGGAAGAAATGCTGATCTTACAACAGCTTTGCTAGGTACTGCATATTTGTAATGCTTAGACCGGATGTCACAGAATTTATTTTTCGTTTGTTCAAAGGAGGAAAGCCCAACAGAAGACGCATGTACATTACAAGATGTGTTATGCGGGCTGCGAGTGGACCATTCAATACATCATGAATGGCCCGCCAAGAGAAAATATAACTTTGTGATTTTTGAGGCCTCAGAAAAGCGGCTACTGTCTGTATTCAAAGTACGTCTGTATCTGTACGACTGCGTGGAGCCCCCTAGACAGTATGTCGTTTAGACCCTAAACCAGTGTTCTTCAACGGGGGCGCCCCCTTGGGGGCGTTTTCGAGATTTTAGGGGGCGCTATTTTAATAAATTTTTAAGCATATATAACACAGAAAGACATTTTTTTCTTATGGGGATGAGGTATTATTTCAAAATAACTAGTTTTGTAGGTTATTACGACATATAGGGAACCATCAGTGGTTGGACGCTAGAATGGCTTCATGAGTAATATAGAATAAAGACAGATCTATCCACTCTTCAACTTGTGAGTTATGATACACATGCAACATCTTAAGAAAATTTTAGCCTGCAATTTTATTTCTATTTGAAACTAATTGTGAAAAATTGTAAATAAAATACAAATTTGTGCCGAAAGTAATCTCATTTTTCAACAGTTTTGTGAAACATGATGAAAAAGATGTTAGACCCTTGTTGTAAACTGAAGTTTGCTGGATTTCGAAATGGGTTTCTTATTGCTGGTTTAGTTAAGCTCTTAGGTATCGATAGATTCTGGAAGAGCAGGCTATGGAGCCAACTTTCTTGTCTCTTACTCAGTCAAAATATTTGGAGGGTGAGAATATGAAAATCCTCCGGATACCACTTGAGGAGGGCCCAAACGATTCCTTTTTAATTAATTAAATATTACACAAAACGCAGGTGCCCCAAAAGAAGTCAAGCCTCCCCCTGGCCCCGATGGAAAATTCACAGCCACGGGCCTGGAGGCACCCTGAATGAATTCCTATTGAAAAATCAGAGCAGGAAGGACTCAATCCTCCCGTAGTGCTCTGGCAAGAAACTGGGCTTAGTGCCTCATGGCTACCATACAAATCGAGTGACTGTCGAGACACGTCCCCCCTTAACTCTCGGAGCTGGGGACACTCATACAAGATATGCGACACTGTTTCGACGCTCTCTCCAAAGTAGCAGCATCGGGAGTCTTAGTTCGGGCGGAACAGGGCAAAGTAAGCGCCAACAGGACGATGTTCCCTCCGGCCTGGAGGCACAACAGAGATGTGGCTGCATTTAAATGGTTCAGAAATATTCCAAAACTGTGGTCCAAAATGAAATTATGTTTTAGCTTTTCCATCAACATACATGGTTAACCTAGATTTAGTGCGTAACAAACTTAATGAATAAGCAAAGAAATAGGCTGGATGTAGCCACTAGAGGTAGAGGAGACCTTCGCCTTGCTTTGACTAAGCTTAAAATTTCTAATATTGTCAGACAGCAGGAGCCACAGGGCTCTCATAAGCCTAATTTCGTTTTATAGTGAATTCAGCAATAGTAATGTTTATAGTCAAAATAACACTTTAAAAATTTTAAAGGGATTTGAAAGAAAGTCAGGACAGTGAGATTAATTTTTTTGTGTAATCACTGCAAATTATTAGACATTTTGACACTGCAAATTATTTGACAATTTTTGTATAATGATAATATTGGCTATTTTTGCCTTCGATTCCGAAGATTACGTCTGAGTGAAGTGTTTAACACAACTACGCAAAGCCAGTTGCGACCTACATATTTTCCGGAATTTTATGCAGACAAAGCCCTTGTCTGCTGGTGGTCTATTTAAGTTTTCTTTCCGTCTTTAGCGCGTCTTCAATATTGGCTTTTTTTTAGTTTCAAATGTCTTTCATCAGCATTTGTGGGAGCTTTCCAGCTGTCTCTCTCAGAGGTCATCTGTTACTAGAGAATGCTGCCAGGTGCTTTACTCTATGCCAGTGAGTGGGAACTGGCGCCTGAGTGGATCTTAATAGAGCTTACGGGTGCACCTCTGTAACTCCGTCTTATTCTGAGCTCGCCAAAGAAAAACGCGCTTACATGCGGTCGTGTCCCATGCGGGATAAGTGTTATTGACAGCACAAAAATTAATAAATAAATGACATTTTTCTTCTTTTTAAGTGTTTTTCAGAGAGGGGGGCGCTGGCAGATTTTTTTAAAGAAAAAATACGAAAAGGGGGCGGTAGGCCAAAAAAAGGTTGAAGACCACTGCCCTAAACGAACAGCGCCAGTGAAAATTCACTATTTTTCAAAATAGATTATCGGTTAGTTTTAGTCCCCCAAACTTGTATACTGTATACTAACAATAATATATGTACTCTATATGCGAGTAAGTATAAACTATTTGACAAGAAAATGACCAAAGGCAGTTTGTGTACGGAGCGCGATAACAGCATGTGCTAATGAAAATCAAATATGCAAAATGGTTGCTTCTCTTTTGCTTATAACATCAAGTCGACAAAGATCCTAATTGTTTCTTATGCGTAGTCTGTTCATGAGAATTATGTATTATGGTGTACTGATGGTCACTGTTGTCAATACAGAAAAGTTTGTAAATGAAGTAATGTAGCCTAAGTTCTAGTGATCGCCGTTATCTCTGTTAGTGATGAACTCTTTCTCTCCTGATTGACGATACTATCGTTGATTTGAACCCATAAAATTAACTTAATTTTTGGGTGTTCAAAAACTTTAATTGGTGTTATATAAAAAGGGCATGCATTTATCTATACCAATTACAACATTTTCTGATTAAAAGAAAAATTTTATTAAAGTTTAACACTAACAGGATTGTGAAATACTAATTAGAAAAATGAATAATTCCTTCTGGACATGGAAAATAATTACGGAGAGATAGAGTTAAATAAAGCTCCTCCAGAGTGATCCAAGACGAGTACATTTAAGAAGTCCGATCCTCGCTTTAAAAAGCCGGCCGCCTACGTGGCATGGGTAGATTTGGTCAGTTGCAGGCCTGCTTCTTCTTTTTATTGGTTCGCCGCTCTTTCACGCTGGCCACTTTCCTTGCTTTGTATCTTGTGACTCCGACACTCACGGCTTCACGCCATGAGGAGCGATCGAGAGCTAGTGCTTCCCAGACGTGAATGTCAATATCCCACTCTTTGAAGGAGCTCCTAAAGGTATCTTTATAGCGCTTGTATTGACCCTTCCCCCCTCCCCCGGGAGCGCCTTCCTGAACACAGCTTCCCATACAGAAGTAGTTTGGGAAGACGATTTTCTGACATGCGGACTACGTATACAGACGGACTACGTGGCACGTAGGTGAAAAGGAAATAGCCTTTTAATTTAAAAATCCATCAACACTCAAATAGCGATCAGAAGTAGTCAGGCCAAAGAACACAGAAGCCGTCACTTTATGGCTTGAATTCAGAATAAAATAATCCCGAGTGAACACGATTTCAATCACGAGCCCCATCTACGGTTGCACAACTCTCTTATTGCCTATTAGTATTAATTCTTCTGGAATATATAACATTGAATAACTCCTATTATTTCATTGTGCATGGTCAGCGAACACCAATGCTTAGGCTATAAGGTATACGTCATTTAGTTATAAGGAAAGGGCAATAACATTTTCTTCAGACTACTGTATGTAAAGACTAATAAACAGAACCGCCTCTTCTGCCTCTCACTCTTTGTCAAAGTTCCTAGCTTGTACACCCCCACCATAAGAATAAATGAATCCACGCCATCATCACCAGAACCCGAATCTGATGTGGTAGAGAATATGGAATACGATATATTAATAAATAAATTATATCAAGGGGAGTAATACTAAAAATTTACTCATCAAATAAAAACACCAGTTATCTACCTTGTATAAATTTTATTTTTCCCCAAACCTTTTCAGGGGTTTTGCAAGAGACGATTTGAGTCAAAAAGGCACTCACTAAAATGGAGTTTCATGAAGATGAATGTGATCCTAATTTTATACATATAAATGTGGAGGGAGAGAGAGAGCGCGAGAGAGAGTATTGAAGTATTTGGTTGGACCAATAAAAAGTAACTTATTTTGTTATCTTCATTAGACATTTGTATTTAGTCTTTATTACAGAAAAAAAAACAGTTTACAAACAAAAAACTATTTGGGAAAATGGCTTTTGAAAAAAAAAAATTCTTCATCCTTTATCTCCCATAAGTGGGAGAGTTGATATATAGAGAGAACATTTTTACGAATAGTAATCTTGTACATATATCTCCACATTGTACCCAAGGAACATTTCTGCCAAGTTTTATCAAATTCGGTGTAACCGTTTGCTATACGGGGACATACATACATAAGTACGCCTTACTTTGTACTTTATAGATAAGATAGTACAAATAGGCTTGTTACAACGATACCTTAGAGACATACAAAAAATATAAATGTACATAAAAACTTGGGCGGAAAAAAAAAAGCCGAAACAAAATCAGGTGACCCCTGGAAAATGGTTATTTGCCCCCTACCAAAGGGGCCGCGAACAAAAGGGTTAAGAACCATTGATCTAGATCCAAATATAAACAAATATTTGACCAAAAATAAAACAAATAGAATATAATAAAAATCTCTCAATACTTTATATCCATTTTTTTTCTACATAAAAACAAAAATAATTAAATACCACTACTTAATTAACTGATTGGTTCATTGATTGACTCGTATGTTGTCACTGACAGTAGATAAGTATATAAAGTTTAGACTTGATCCGAGAATGGGAAGTGGGAGCAATAACGTGTACATGTCATAGACAGACAGAGAGCGTTGGTATAGGAGCAATAACGTGTACATGTCATAGACAGACAGAGTGCGTTGGTATAGGAGCAATAACGTGTACATGTAATAGACAGACAGAGAGCGTTGGTATAGGAGCAATAACGTGTACATGTCATAGACAGACAGAGTGCGTTGGTATAGGAGCAATAACGTGTACATGTAATAGACAGACAGAGTGCGTTGGTATAGGAGCAATAACGTGTACATGTCATAGACAGACAGAGTGCGTTGGTATAGGAGCAATAACGTGTACATGTCATAGACAGACAGAGAGCGTTGGTATAGGAGCAATAACGTGTACATGTAATAGACAGACAGAGAGCCTTGATACAAACTTTGTTCTAACAAGGCACATGCCAGCAAGTTTCGAAACATTGAAACGAAATGAAACAAAGTCTCACGACTTCTAATTATAATTTCAAGAACTAATCTTCGACCACCTGCTAATTATTTGCACTAGAATTAGACGAGACAGACGCCATATTAAGATCCAAAACACACTCAAAAAGGGTCACGATCTGGGCCTCTGGAAGGTCACGATCGAAGCTAAAAGTTATTTCAAATAGCATGCTCTTTGATCGCACAATCACGATCGTTGCCTCTTGTGCGCAGCTTGCAACAATAAACAAAGCCATATATTGAGACTTCTCAAGTCTCCCTGGACTCGGCCACTGACGTCTATGCCCGGGCACTCCGCGGCAAATGTCCTTGTATCGGGAAACTTTTGTTTTCATTTAGCATTATCATTTTACGCACAGAAAAATGACTTGTTAGAAGCGGATCTAGCGAGTATCGATTTCAACGGTAGCTCCTAAAACCTTACATTGACACTTTACACAAGTCATGTGTATGTCATGTTTTTTTTTTAAATAAATTAGTATACCAAGCCTTGTTTCGTCGCTTTAACAATTTTAACGGGATTAGCAAAAGTGTAGGACTATCTACCTTATCTATGGTTTACCATCATTTTAAAGTACCACTTTTGGACCTAGAAATCTGGAGGATGACCACGGTTAACCAGGGTGTCATATGACCAACACAACGACCTACTTTTAATTGTTCCTTAACTAGTGTCAGGAACCCGTAAGAGCGAATTAGACGCCCAACTTATACCGAAACAAAAAAAAAATCCCAATCTACACCAAGATTCAACCCCTGGACCACTCCGTTCGGAAGCCAAGCGTTTTACCACTCAGCCACCACGACTCCAAGCAACATTTTAGTTTTTCTTTTGACTTAGAAAACCAAAAGCCTTATCTTTTCTTCAACATTTGTTTTCAAACAATGCAATCATGTTTTACTTTTTAGAATCCTGTCTTTAAACTGTATAGATCTAGATCAAGGTTTATAACTTGTTCCATTCTAGTTTGTTTTGAATAGTCTCTATATATTCTAAGAATCAATCATGGCAATCAAGAAATGTACTGTCTGTTTTCGTAACGTTCTAAACTAAAACGTTCTCACGTCCATTACATTCAGCACGAGGAAGTGCTCTAAGCCTAAACCATTTCTCAGCCTAGTAGAGATTTCAAATTCAAATATTTCTTAGCTTCTCTTCCACTCGGCTCAGACTGTGTTGTAACTCTATAACAGAAACATATTTAGGGCCCTATTTATAAAATGTAACATTCAATTTCCAGCTGCCGGTATATATCTGAAGTGAACTTGTTTACCTAAAACATCTGCTATTCACGACCACACTCCTTTCATAGCCCCCCACCTCTCAACGGTAAACTCTGTAAAGGGCTATGTCCAACGGCTGCAGACAGCAGGCATTACGTCTAGCGCACTATGACCTCCACTAAAGATGTGTACATCAAAGATGGGCTGCTGGAAAGATGATTGATTGGAGGTTCTACAATACTTTTATTTCCCACTTCAATGCATCATTTCGTTTCTTTCACCAGGCTTCACGGTGTAGAAAAACAAAAAACACGCCTCTCTTTCCAGTTTCAATCATTCCTCCACCCAGCCCCTTCCCTTTCTCGTGGTATACATTTTGTTCCCTACCACATGCTGGCACTGAATAACACCTCCCCCTTTCTACTTTGTTTTTAGTGACTTTTCCCACTTTCTTTTCTTTTGTTTCTCTCTTCCTGTTCCCACCGTTCAATCACACAGTCAGTGGTCACTATAAAAAAAAAAAAAAAGCTCAGACCTTACCATTACTTCTATTACCTTGACATCCCGAGATTTGGCAGTTGTAAGGACAAATGTCACAAGCAACAACTAAAAACGACCATACTGGACATTCAAATGAGGACAGTTGGACTATAGAAATACTAAGTCCCGGGGCCGGGTGGAGTAACTTCGCCCAAGACACAATGGTTATGCTAAGTCGTGAGAAAAGCAACTCCTAACGGCCTAGATCAGTGATGGGCACATTTTTTAAAGGTGCGGGCCAAAATTAAAAGGAACCACTTAGGCGGGCCGTAATTTACAAAATAATCGGAAAAATAGTTCGTTTTAGATCAAATTGTATCATTGTCAACTAATGCGAAGTTTGAAACTGTGTGTTTTGATAGTTTATTATTGTGTTCAAATATTACGATTTTAATTCCTTCAGTTACACTTCTGCTTTCACCAAACAATCCACATTCAAAAATCTATTGACATTAGCAAAACATTTTTCAATACCAATCGAAATTATACACATTTGCCCCGCCCCCCCCCCCCAAAAGACAAAAAAAAAAAAAAACATTGCCTCAAGTTATGTTCATAATTTCTAAACTTGTTTTTCTTCATATCAGTCAATGGATTTTTATTTGTGAAATGAGTGAAGCCCATTTTAGCCAACAGTTGACTAGCTGAAAGGGAAGTGTGTTGTTTGAAACCCTGAAAGAGGTTAAATATATCGTTCATATAGTGATTAGCACCCTTCGTCTATCAGCAGTTCAACTACAAGGGAATAATAAAAAATTGAATATTCTCAATGCAACTCAACTTTTTCAATTCGCAATATAAAAAAAAAATATAACTTTTATATTGCGGATGAATTTATAATATAAATATCCCTACAAAACGTGTGCACATCAATGGCCATGTAATGCAGGGATTTTCAACCTGTGTCTCGCGACCCCCTTGGGGGTAGATTGACGATTTGCCAGGGGTCGCCTAAGACTATCGAAAATATGGATTGTTATTGTTTACTCTTCTCTTGCTGTATTTGTGTGTGTGTGAGGGGTCGCGGCAGAGTGGGGGGTGTAAAAAGGGGGTCGCCGAGCTTAAAAGGGGGAGAACCGCTGCTGTAATGACTCAATACTAAGACGCGTAGAATTAATCGTGCATTTTCCTAGTGACGCGACAGTATATTTAAAAGTTAGGACGGAAATAGGTTAGGAACGAATAATGGACGAGAGACGAAGAGACGGCTTGTTGTGAATCTTGACCACGTCGACTGTGTCCTTATTTCTGGAAGAAAGTGTTTATTTAAAAAGGCGAGATGACCTTATTCTCTATTGTTTATACTTTGGATGAAAGATGTCGGAGACAACATCTCAAGAAAACAGCTTTACACAACACCTTCTTCACTAGATTATCAACCATCTAACAGCCAAGCCCAAGAAAGCACATCGAAAGTCATCAATACATGCTGTGATTTTATTATTTAAAAAAAAAAAAGCAGTTTAATATTTCCCCATTCTAATACCAAATCCCATATGATATCATAGAGACCAAAAATTGACAAATTTGTATGCATGACTAATTAGTTAGCATGTCCAACATGTACAGCATCAATGCGACAGTAAAAAGGTCCCAACTTCGATGGGCGGGACATGTAGTCCGCATGCCAGACAAACGCCTCCCCAAACGACTTCTGTAGAGGAGCTGCGCGCAGGAAAGCGTTCCAAGGGAGGCCAATACAAGCGCTACAATGACACTCTCGGGAATGCGATATCGACATTTACGGCTAGGAAGCACTAGCTCTCGATCGCTCCTCATGGCGTGAAGCTGTGAGTCTCGGAGTCTTAAGATTTGAACCAAGAAGAGTGGCCAGGGCGAAAGAGCGCCGAACCAACAAAAAGCTGAGAGAAGAAGAAGGCCTATCTGCAACTGACCTAACCCACCCATGCCACGAATGCGGCCGGCTTTTAAAGCAAGGATTGGACTTTACAGTCACATTCGAGTCCATATATTATATAGTGAAACCACATGTACTTCAAGAGCAAAAATAATAAGGATCCTATAGTGTTCACTGCTCTTGACCTTTAGACTGAGATCTTTTATTCAAGAAGCGACAAACAAACTTGACAGAATACAATCGGCACGTGCGCAGGTAAATGGATCTACATTAGCGCCCTCCCTTATCAGTAATTAGACCTAATTACAGTCATTAAACATTTAACACGTTTAATACAAGAGCAGGTGGAACGTATTCTACAAGAGAAACAATTCGAACCTTTTAACAGAGCAAATCGTTTCTAACGCTGCAGGAGTAGGGTGTTGAGCACTCTACAATAAAATACTGTACTATACGCGGACATACAAACATTTAACGCTGCAGGAGTAGGGTGTTGAACACTCTACAATAAAATACTGTACTATACGCGGACATACAAGACATTCTCTAAGGTAACGCATTAGTGAACTGTCTTACAACTAGTTGTCATTGTCTTCACTTGTCTTAACTATGAATGTCTTGTCTTCATTATCATGGTTGTAACAAAATGAGGAGTTAACCATTTTTGAGTAATTGTGAAGACAGGAGTGATTACACTTAAGAAGATTATATAATGCCGTGTAAAGTGTGTTTAGCAGTCACTAATCCTGAGTTACCATGTTGACCAGTGGACCTTGCTGTGTGTTATGAGAACTGTATATAATTCGGTGTTAGTCACTGGTCGTGTGTCTTGGTGTACCCACGAGAAATGTGCCTTGCTCTGGAGATCTTTGGCCTAAGTATATCTTTAATCATTATTGCATTTTATATATTTGAGATTAATTAGAAGATATAGCCTCAAATGATTTCCGGGAAGTATATTTTAACCCTGATGATTTCCACCCTTGGGTATTCCCAAACTTGACATATTTTCTTGCTTTGTGTCTGTGATGGATTCAATTTTTTTTATCATCCGATAGGCTTTCCCGAACGGATGATTACGACATTTAAATGAACTTTATGAACAAAAGTGTCTAAGAAAAATCTAAAAAATCTTGGAAGATAACGGCCACCCGCTCCATCAGAACTACGTCAGATCGTCGCGAAGTGGGCGACTGCTGTCAATCAAAACAAGAACAGAGCGGTTCAAAAACTCGTTCGTACCTCACTCGGTCAGACTCTATCACCGCCACTCGTTGATCAGGGAACATGAAAAGCACCAAGATGCCTGTGTGTGGTCGCTGAATGAACTATTTATGTAGTGCTGTTGTATTTATGTGAATGTTTCTGTTGTGTTGTCTTTATACGAGTCTTTGTAATCAAAACACATTTCCGTAAGGATCAATAAAGCAGACTTAGACTACAAGTGGGTTGAAGTCTAGAACTTCTGATGCCTTGAAGCTTTACCCAATCATGGGAGAGTCTTTGGGAGTCAACCCTGAGGAAAAATCAGGATCCGGGTGACCGTTAGCGCCCAGTGCTACACCCTGCAAGACGAAGCTGACACCAAACTGTATCGGCATTTGTCGTTCCTTTGGATACATCACCTGCGTGGAAAAAAAAAAGGGGGGGGGGGCGGGAACTAACGTGTGGTTGACGTTCTGAGTGGCTAAAAGTGGTTGTGTGTTGACCTGAAGCCTGTGACCTTTGAATTTGTTTTTTTCTTACCCTGATGTGTACGGTTTAGAATGAGACGATAAGAAGCACCGTTATGATACATGGAGGATTTAATAGGAGTTTGCATGCATTATAACGAAGTGGAAAAAATAATTATTACCAACTGTGTCGAAAGGGGGAAAAGAAGATGCCTAGGGATTGCTTCATTTCTATTCTAAATATCGAGAACGATCTCATATATATACAAGATTACAAAGAGAGTTTGTGTGATACACAAACTCAGAGGCGGCCCCCGTCGGAGTCGGATCCCTGTCAGATCCGCCTATTGGCAAGATGTTTCGGATGTTCCTTCTAAGTCCCTGGCTCAATTCCTGTGTGCTCCTATCCTTAAACTATCGCAATATTTCTGAAAGAACAGTAAAGGTTAAATCATATTTTCAAAAGCCTTTTGTGTTTTTTTCTAACCGTGACGGACAGACCAACCAACAGAAAAAACGCACAAAAATATGCTTGTTTTATTCTAATGGGGGCACTAAACAATTTTTTTTTTAAAATCTGATTTTTTTTAAAATTTAAGAAATTAGTTTAGAATCATGTCATTTCCGGGCTTTACGCTAGTACACGAAAGCCGCTGCTAAAAGTTCATTTTAAAAAATGTGCATGATATCTACATGTCCGAAGCATTTCTTATAGTAACATTTCCTCCCTTACATTTACGTAATTGTTTTAGAATTGGTGTTTTGTTATTAAAAAATCGCTTGCATAATTAATTTTATAAATTAAACGGTTTGCTTTTAGAAAACTAAAAGTAGCCGGTGCACCTAAACTTTTCAAGCCGCATTTAATGGTGAAATAATATTTTTCGTATCTCTTCTAGTTTTGGCGCTCTAAGTCTGACAGACGGACAGACAGACAGAAAGTCATTTTAAAAAATGTGCGTGATATCTACATGCCAAGAGCATTTTTCTAGTAACATTTCCTCCCTTACATTTACCTAATTGCTTCACAATTGATGTTTTATTATTAAAAAATCGCTTGCATAATAATTTTTATAAATTAAAAGGTTTGATTTTAGAAAACTAAAAGTAGCCGTTGCACCTAAACTTTTCAAGCCGCATTTAATGGTGAAAAAATATTTTTCGTATCTCTTCTAGTTTCGGCGCCCTGAGTGTGACAGACGGACAGACGGACATTTTGCACAAACCTAATAGCGGCTTTTTCCCCTTACGGGGGCCGCTAAAAATGACCAAACATTTAAAGTATGAACAAAATCACGTGTTACTCTGACTTAAAAACATTTAATATACAACAAAAAAAAAATCTTGATTAACCTAATTAGTGTCAAACTGTTCACTCACGAATAAAAATAATTGAAAGAGCAATGCACATGCGCATGAAAATTGTTTGCTGTGAAATAGACAGCACAAACAAACAAGGCGCTCTTAACAGCGTCTAGATTTCTCTAGGGATAAATCAACAATACGCCTATTAATTTCGTGTGTATAGTATAACGATGAACCAGAAAGTAAAAAGAAAACAAATCTCACCATGGTCAAGTATTGCCAAACGTGGACAAAAAGATCGTGTTCGGTCACACTGACCTTGAAGTCTCCAACAGTTTCTTTTCCGTCCATTTTGAATTTCATGAATTAGATGCGCGCTAAACCTACGCTGTTTGCAGCGCGAGTTCAAAGTCTTTGTCCTTAGCGATATTCTCATGTGAACACATTCTTTGTTCCGTCAACTAATCAAAGTTTATGTTTTATATTATAGTGACAAATGTCCTGCAGCTAACAACTCTACACAGTTACATTGTAGGACCTAACGCGATGACATTAACATTACGAGATCTCTAGTCTAGCAAGTGTTATTCCAATATCATTACAAGACTAAAATACTTGCAATTTATGAGAACCCAATCACCGACACCATCAAAAGTCACACGAGGACAGAGTGACACATTGACGTGGACTAACTCGATGTGCAGAATGTACATTTAGAGGAGACGTCAATATCAACAGCACATTGGGAACACACAATCAAGTGAAGCTTATTTTTGATTAACTTTTGTGAGCCTTATCAAAGTCTACAAGTAAGCCGCCCAAAAATCTCAGTGGTTCTGCATAAAACTATGTGGTGATACCGCTGTAGAAGGAAACAGACAGGTCGAAGTTCAATCTTTGCTTACTAAAAAAGTCATTAATACTACTCTGATACCTCGGGAAAAATATGAAGGCAATAAGGGTTGAAGAGAGGTGAGGGTTTGAATCTCACAAGAACCTGGGTAAATAAACCCAAACTTGGGATCACGCACAGCAATTGGCAAAACTGCTCATAAAATAATGACAATAATCATAAACAATAGATGCCAAATAAAATAAAATTAGTATAACACCTGAAAACATTCTATGATATGGCCAGGCTATAAAGTATCAGATGCTAAACCCAACATTAAAATGAAGGAGCAAGAAACAAGCATTGAATCGTGTTTACCTGTTCAATTGTCATGAGCTCCCACTACAGCTACAAAACACGTGCAGGTGTCAGTCAGGTAATCTAGTTAACACACGAATGAAACGGCTTTCTATTTCTAACAACGAAAACAAAAACAGTGCCTGTCCTAACTCCAACACAAGTCCAAACTTCAGAACCTCTGTTTAGACAAATCAACAGAAAATAGCAAAACAATTGTGAAGAACATTGCTGCTCCCACAAACAGAAGATCGGATACACTTCAATGTAGCCCCTCCTTGCATTAATTCACCACTTCAAAAAACATACATTTCCAAATAGTTTCATAAAAAAAAATTCATCACACCTCTAAGAGCTTTTTTTTTTCGTCTGTTAGATTTAAGTGTTTTGTTTCAAAGAAGTTCACACTGACATCAATTCTCCGCGGGTGTGGGTCACAAGGATGAACAAGTTGATTGCTGCAAAGTTCACCTGGGGCATGGGGGTAGAACAGAAAACCAGGAGATGGAGATGAATTACAAACTTAATGAGATCTAAGATTAGGGCGGGGGACACTTGAAATGTGTACCATTGATTAGAACTTGTAGCGTACCTTACAACGAGAGAATCGTTTCTTGAACATCTACTAGATTGGAACTGTGCGAGATTACCTTTTGATCTAGCAGGAGCCAGAATTCTTTCATAGTCATCAGAAACAGAATACGTAGCTCATTCATTGAGATTTAAAAAAAAACTTAATAATTCCATTGTTAGCAGTTACCATTGTCTAGAGGTAACAAACAAACTGCAAGTAAAGTTCATTGCCACTTATGTATAGATCGACTGTCCAATCTTTACTCTTTGTTAGGATGAGTATGATTGATGTCCATTACTGACATTGCCTTATAGTGTGGAAAGCGCTCTGGTCTGTTGTCTCGAAGGACCTGGTTTCAAACCTTGCTCGCTGCTTTCCCCCCGCAGTACTGCAGAATCATGCGAAACATAGATCTATTTTTTAGAAATCTAATCTGACTAATTTAAAGCTTGTTTAAACAATGAAACCAATTCCCTGAAAACAATTGTTAAAGACATATTTTGCAGATAAAACAACGAATTATTCTCTCCCCAAAATTGGTTAACTTTTGCTAATCTAAAAAAAAAAAAAACACAGATAGCTCAACTAGAAAGAATATATGTTCAAACTAAGGAAGCCTGAGATGATGCAGCCTCCCCCCCCCCAAAGGTACTCATACGATAAATATGTATAGATGTTTTCACTGTTAGAAAGTTGTAAAGGTTTTGCTGTATGCCACACATTGCAGATGGCGTTATGGTGTTGAAGAAACGCCCGTGATGCCCAAGCTGGCAGTGTAACATAACGACACCCGCAACACGGGCCACATCTCCGCATCAAGATCATAAAGTTCAATGGAAAAGATCCTTTTCTGCTTCATTAAGCACCGTGAGAAAAGGGGGCTGGTTAGGATCGGATCGGATATGGCCCACGAGTCGTAGGTTGCGCATCAGTGGCCTACACTGTCAGCTTGACTGGCCCGGCGAAACTTTTGTTGCGTCTGCCTTTACAAACTTTGTGTTGAGAAGCCGCGCCAACAAAAACTAGTATGTAAGTACAGCAGCCCACACCGTGATAGCACGTGTCTAGATAACTAAGTCTGTATTTATATCGGTCAGGATTTTATCAAACTGTCTGTCTGCGATACCGTTCCCATTCTAGCCCCCCCCCCCTTTTCTATCCAAGACAAAAGTAACACTAAAAAGAAATAGTCCAATGTTTACACAACATTGTTAGATATCGTACCAGGAACTATGGAAATCGCCGCTCTTGGATTCATGGGATACTTATTACCGTTTCAATTAAACTTTTGATTTAGATTGATGCTTAGAAGCTGATTTCTTTATCTCATAGTTGGACAATTTAAATGCAGCTGAAATACATTTAAAAAAGAAATCTCTAAAGCATGACTACTAGATATCTCCTAAACCTCATTTCCATCCTCTAAAACAAGTCACAACATATAAACTGGTTTAGCCATAATATAAAACGATTAGGTTCTAATTCAAGCATTGAGTCTTGTTATTCTACAGTAGTTTCTACACCACAACATTTTGGTGTTCTGCCTAGCTCAAAGCACTTCTAGAACTGATAAAACGTCTCTTGTAGAGCTCAGAATCTAGATAGGATATCTTCACTACCTAGTCGCCACGATCATTAGCTGTACCTCTAAGTCAAACCTTTCTTTTCAACTCAACACCTAAGGTTTAACTTTGGTCTACTCAACGCACACACCTTTATGTTTCCTTAGTCTATTGTTCGTAACTATGTACGTATAATGCAGACTCGTCGCAAGAATACATGCACTTGAAAAAGAGTTACAAGAATCTCTTATCTTTTCCTTACTGTTAAAATGCATCTAAACGTGCCTTAATATAAAAAAATAGTCTAAATATAGATCTTGTTTTAAGAATGCTACCATCGTTGGAGAAAAAGTCTTTTATGAATGTACCCTTAGTTCAATTAAGAGAATCAATTGCGAGAATGCACTACTACTATTGAGTAAATTCAAAAGAACTCTCGAGGGCTGAATGAAGAGATGGCAGAACTAAAGTGTTTGACAAACAGAATTAACAACTCTTGAACTTTGCTGCCTGCAAGAGCTAATTTGATCGGCGCGACTAGACGGATGTGTATGTTATATGTTTGTTAGAAGATGCGAGACTTGGGAAAAATGTTCTCAAATCAAATGGTCGTTTGAATAGATTCATAAAATTTTTATGTAAAGAATTTTTCAAATGTACTAAAGTAGTGATCCCACTCAAGGCAGCCCTATACGGTCAATGCTACGGATGCCACAAAACTACATGTAATTGGCAGTATTAATAATATTTAGTGCGCGGAAATTAATCTTGCCATCAACAACTCCCTCCATATGTAACAACATGTGCATAACGAAATCGACCCCCGGTAGACAATGGCTTTGTCTATGTGGGATGTTACACAATAGATAGGTCACAGCTGGGTCTGAGTATCCACGTAAAATGCTTCACGTTCATTAATCTTCGCACGGAAGACAAGCTTTGATACACAAAAGTTTTGACACCAACAATCATGATCTGAATGTAACTCTTTAATCATACATTTCTATGCTCCCGTGCACACAAATGGATCCGACATATTTGTAGTTGGCTCCAACAATGCCAAATCGTCGGGCTATTAAACGTTTTGAAACTCCAAGCTTGTAAGCCGATAAGCATTTACCAGTATACATATGAATGAGACACACGTGACAGGTTATCGGTTTGTTACGTTTATTTGTGGTGTCTGTTCGTATCAGTGGTTTCTAAACCATCTTTATAGACTGACATCTCAGAGTCACAACACGGGATATTCTATCCTAATGATACATTCCATAAACGAATGTGCTTAGAACCTAGATGGTTTAAGAGCACGGAGAAATGTATGTAGGAAATAATACTAAGCTGTTCTAAAATGTTCAAACATTGAACTACAATGCAATCACAGAAAGCACTTATGAAATCCAAACGGAATTCGGTGATGCCCTTTAAAAAAATGACTCCAAGCCAATTATAACAAGAAGCAAGGCTGAAACTGGCCACATAATAAAGAGGGAGGGGGGTGAGTAAAAGTACAAGAAGATAGTGGAGATAAAGAGTATGACAACCTCAAGATGCCAGAGATAGCCAACGTCTTAAAATACCCACAAAGTTGTAAACGTTACATGAATCTAGCCCCGCCTACGTGTAACCTATGACCAGGAAGTGGGCAATCAGAGGGAAAGCTAAGATTACATTTTGTGTCAGAATTATTTTTTTTTTAAAGTTTGTATTTAAGTTGGTAAACTACAAACTAATGAAAAACAGCTCGAAGCAATGCTGACATCAATCTGGCAGCAATTTTCTTTGTAGTAAAATAAAAAGACTGATAATAATAATCAGAGGCGTCACTAGGCAGGTGAGGGGGGTGCGGTCCGCACCGGGTGACACCCGATAGGGGGTGACACCCAAGTGTAAAAAGGCACTTTAAAAAATAGTTAAAAAATACCAACTTTAAAATGTGACAGAAGCAAAATCATAAAGCTTAGAAATCGTTGAATAAAAATATTCTAAATGGGAAAACATTTTTTCTCCGATAAATAGTGGACATGTCCACAACGAGAAACTCGAGAGAAGACTGAAGAACATTTATCAGGCTTTCAAATTAGGAACATTTCGGGAGCAGGACTTTAGCTTCCAAAAATTGACAAGGACGTCATTGCTATGATTGACGTTTAGATGGGAAAACAGAGGAACATCTTGTATTATAGATTGCTTACTATCACATTGTTTCTAGCAAAGAAAAAGTTGGTATATGGTGGCGAACTGAAGAAGACTTTTCATTGAATAATGAATTTTTTTTCTCGGGATTGTGGAAACGTTATCCAAATATGAGCCAGTGCTGAAATAATAACTTATACGATCGCAAGTCAGCGATGAAAAAAAAAAGTTACTTTCCGAGCTTGTACTAAAAATATATATATATGTTTTAGCAAACCACTTCAGGGATATACTTATCAGAGATGAGAGACATAAAAGCTGCAAGGTACTCTGGTATCTTGTATTACAGCACACCTAACATAGATCTCTGAAGTTGTAAGATACATTAACAGTAGCAATGGTTATGTTGAAATGACAGAAATGTAGGATATTCCTCTTAATGTGGGCCAAATCTGGTGTATCAGTTCTTATAATTTAAAACGACTGAAAAGAGATGGGCTTAATGTATCGATATGATGAGCTCAGGGACATGGAAATGCAGCTACAATGTCAAGGATTCATGAAGAAGTGCAGGCAGTAATAAATGAAGAACAGAAAAGAAACTTGAATGGATGTGTACACCGTTTACTGAAGTCCAAATTCTTAATCGGAAAATATTTTCTAATTATACTTTCTTGGTTCTCTAGAAAAAGGGTTTTCTTTCTTTGCCACTAATACTAATAGATAGGATAATATAATTAATGAAGCGTGTCATATGAACAACTTGCTGGTGTGCTCATGGTGTTGCTGTTAGACTTATGAAAGAACGATTTTATGAAAGTGTGACGGCGAAAATTTTTGCTGTCTCTCTGAAAATACAAACACTAAAGGCGCAGCACAAATATGATTGCCAGCTGTCTGTGAATACATGCATAACTTTCATTGCTTGACTTTCTTATTGGCAGATGTACTCAAAAAGTAAACTAAACACACAAGTACCTTCAAATTAAAGTGTTAATTATTTTCAAAGTGGTGGCTAAGCTCGAGCACTTAAAAATTTACTCTACAAAATATGTGAAAAGTTAGCTCAAAATGTTATTAAGAAAACTTTTCTCAAATCAAACTAGCATGTTAATGAAAAAGAAAAGTAAAGAAAAGCAAAGTTTTGAAAGACGACAACGAATGTCTACCAGCCTTTGAATTAAACCCTTAACTGTTTCTTGCCAAATGCATGTTTATAAGGCGTCATGTGAAAAGAAGCTTTGTAAAACTAAATTTAACTAACAACGTTCTCTGATTAAAACATCAACTAACAACGTTCTCTCATTAAAACATCAACTAATAACCTTCTCTTATTAAAACATAAACTAACAACGTTCTCTAATTAAAACATCAACTAACAACATTCATTAAAACATTAAGCAATAACGTTCTCTCATTAAAACATCAACTAACAACGTTCTCTCATTAAAACGTCAACTAACAACGTTCTCTCATTAAAACATCAACTAATAACGTTCTCTCATTAAAAAATCAACTAACAACCTTCTCTTATTAAAACATTAACTAACAACGTTTTCTCATTCAAACATTAAAAAATAACGTTCTCTCATTAAAACATTAATTAACAACTATTTTTTGAAATCAAATCAAGCAATTCTGTCCATTGAAAACAAAGTGCAAGATATATTGAGTTTAAAGTTTTTTTTTTATAAGTTTTCTAATTTGAAATCCTGAAAAGGAAATTTAAATATTTATTTTCTAAAGTTATTGTAAACTTTTATATATTAAAAAAATTCTTAAAAATTTTTTTGTACCAATCAATATACTTTTCATTAACTTGCATTTTTCATTAGTTGTCCTCATGAAACTACCACTATATGTGATTATAATGTTCAAAAGTTTCCATTAAGAGCTGTTTAATGTTTACTTAGGAACGCATGCTCAGTTGGTTTTTAATTTCTTTCTATTTAAAAAATCGTAGATGTTAATGTATGTACCGGTAATGAAAAACGATAATATGTAAGAGAAAAAAATATAATCGATACTCATTTCAACTTTGTGTAGCAGCAATTAACGAACTGTATTATTGCGCAAAAAACAACAACTGAACAACGATAGTTTTTTATTTGAAGAATAAGTGGAACGCTGGGGGGGGGGGGGGTGACACCCTGATTTTACCGCACCGGGTGACACCCACCCTAGTGACGCCTCTGATAATAATAAATAGTGGCAAATAAACCAACTTTAAAATATTGAAAAAAAAAAATTATTCAACAACATCCTTATTTTTTTTAACCATAAGAGTGCATTAAAAATAACAGCCTAGAACCTGTTTAAAATGATCAGAATTTTTTTATTTTTGGAAAAAAAACTTGTGTCCATTATAATAATATACTCAGCATATAATCCACCTGGAGGCGCGACGGCAGGGCGGTAAAGCGCTTGGCTTCCGAACCGAGGTCCCGGGTTCAAATCCTGGGGAACATTGGGATCTCGGGATCTTTGGGCACCTCTAAGTCCACTCACCTCTGATAGGTACCTGATATTAGTTGGGGAAAGTAATGGCGGTTGTTCGTTGTGCTGGCTACATGACACCCTCGTTAACCGTGGACCACAGAAACAGATGGCCTTATCATCTGCCCTATAGATCGCAGGTCTGAAAGGGGAACTTTACTTTTTTGTATATATAATCCACCTTATGATGTCTACTTGATTTCTTTTTCTGGACGTTAATAACTGAGGACTCAGTTTTCTGAATTTTTGTTCAATAACCCAGCAATGAATCTTAAACCTGTAATGAAATTCCTTGACGCCCATGTTTTTGTTTTTCTAAAAGGTATGATTTCTTTCAATAATGTTGATACAAGTACCATTAAAAGGTTTGCTTTAAAAAAACATATTCTAGAAATAGCGCATGCCATTTGAGAAAGGCAGCACTAGGACAGTTCTAATGAACCTATTGGAAGTTTCCATCCTTCATTGTAACAACTGTCGATTAATCGCCTGATATAAACAACGTCTGATAACTATTTCCCTTGATACTTCGACACAGCTCGAAAGAATCGTCACGGTAATGGCGGGCGTGACGGGTGTGGCAGCTCAAACATCATCTACTTTCCACAACAAATATTCCCGCATGGAGTGTCAGGGCCGTTACTTGACCCATGGTGGCTTGGACTTGAAACATTAATGTGAACAGATGGTGAGGCGGGCTGGAAATATTGCCTTGTAAACTTAGAACAGAATAAAGCATATCAAAATTCAAAGCTAACACGTGGCGCACCTCCACCCCTAAACGAACACACACACATGATTTCAATGATACATGTACTCACATTTCAAGCCTACTTGAAGTGAGACGTTTGGACTCTGACTTAATTTTTAATGTGGCCAATACAGAAGTAGCCACAAATAGAGCCAATACA
>JADKLZ010019686.1:22344840-22355489 GCA_021533235.1 Biomphalaria straminea | reverse complement strand
GGATAATACCTAGCCTCAAATGTTATTTCCTAAGGATAATACCTAGCGTCAAATATTAAGTCTTTGTGTTCAGCGTGTTTTTTTAAAGCCCACTAAACAGTCATAGACATAGACATGAATCAATATGAAAAAAAAAGTAAACAATTAGTTAATTAATTACTAGTAATTAATTTTTTGTATCAAATAAGGTAAATAGATTGTTAATTATTGAAAAAGTTTTAAGGGCGGAGTTCTTCCCCTTTAGATAAGCTTTGTTTTTTTCTTTTTATGAGTTATTTTATTTTGCTTGTTTTAACTTTGGAACTGACACACTTTCCCACAAATATTCACACACCAACACACACACTCTGTAAAACAGATTTGATATTACTAAATGTCTAGTAAATTGATTTTTTTTTCTCTCTTTCCAAGCCATACCTCACTCGTGTGACCAGAAAGCGAACAGGCGTGCCGAGCAGCTGATTGGAATGTTGATCAGGAAGACGGGACTTGAGTGGAATGGTTCGGCCCAAGATGTCCATCGACTGACACTTTAGTGGCTACTTGCATTAAGTACGCTGTTCGCACCACCGCTACCTCCAACTTTTTTTTTTAAGTCAGTGATGGCTGGCATGGTGTCGAAGTTTTCTCATCTACTTTCTGTTTGAAATTAGCTTTGGCTTCGTTATCATTATAGCATTTATATAATGCTACTTTCATGCTTATAGCATGCTCAGAGCGCTTTGGTCCAATCCCATTTGTGGATCAGTGGGGGGAGGGAAAAGTGGGTATCTAGGAGTTGGTTTTCCGCGCTGCCTTTAGGCGCTCAATAAACACAATTCTGCCCGAGTCGGATGTCGAATCTCGAGCCCCCTTCTAGGTAGCCAAACCAAGCTCAAGCGCACTTAGCCTCTCGACCACGCTTCCAACAAGTCCAAAACGCGAGCACATGCGACATTTTAATAAATACCTCTTGAAAACCGGTGAGCACGTAGTCAGACACAAAGACTCCCTTTAAAAATGCCTGAGACACTATAGTATGGGTCTAAAAAGACAGTAACAAGCTACTTTAGGACTCACTTCCATATTTCTGATTGCGCCAAGATTCATATCCGCTTTGACTAAGCTGCTAAGATTCATGCCTACTTTAACCAAAATACTATCAACAAACTTGCCAGAGCCTCCTCAACGTGTAATATGTTAGGGGCCGTAGTCATGTTCAGTGGATCCGTTAAAGTAAAAAAAAACAAGTTAAGTTCCCCTTTCAGACCTAGTAGTCTCTAAGGCAGATGATGCAAAGGTCATTTGTTTCTATGGCCTACGGTTAACGAGGGTGGCATGTGGCCAGCATAATGACCAAAAGCCTTTACTTTTCCCCAACTAATGTCAGGTACCCATTAGAGCTGAGCGGACTCAGAGGCGCCCAAAGATCCCGAAAAGGACCTCATTCACCAATCGTAAACAAACAACACAATGTCGTAGGTAGGGTGCGGGGAAGGAGGGGAGAATTTGAAAATCCCCCCGGGCCCCCACATGAGGGGGGGCAAAATGAGTGTTTTTTACATTAAAAATTGAATATTACGCAAATTGCAGGGGCCCCAAAAAAGTTCACTCCCCCCCGGGTTCCCAAACGATAGAAAATTCCTAGCTACGCCCCTGAAACCACATTTAGCCACGTGGTTCTCTATCTCTTCTATACAAATTACGCAATCAATAAAGGCTGTCACGTGACACATTTTTTTTTTCTCCATTGTTTTATCAATATTATCACGTGGTTAAATTTAATTTGTTTACGATTGGTGAAAGAGGCCCATTAAAAATCTCAGTCTTCACTAAGCACTTTGCCGCTCAGCCACCGTGCCTCTTCAGTGGAACAGTGCTTGAAATGAAATGGGTCTATCAGTTAAAGGAATCCAGTGTCAATAAGATTCTCGAGTTCCCATTTCAATCTCTGATAACATTAATAGGTGGGAAGAGTAGAGAACATCTCAGAGTGATTGGGATAACGCCGATAAAAACTACATAATACAAAACATCTGAACTTATCAAGTTTGGCTGGCAAACAGCGTTGCGAGGAATTACTTTCTCACTCCTTATCAGGAAATATATCCTTCTGTTGATTGATGGTTTTATGATACCATACCGTATAATGTTTGTAACTATTTGTATCCTTAAGAGAGAATGGTGAGGTGAGCGTGCTCCTCCGTGTTATGGGGAAAGGTGTCATGAATAATGTCCTTATCAAAATACTGAGACCTGTCAAGATGAATCCATTCCAGATATCAACTCGACCAAGCTGGCGATTAACTCGCCTGTGACAAAAAACGAAGGTAATTCAATCGTCGTAGTATCGATCTGTTTGGTAGTCGGATGTCGGTATTAAATCTCTAATCCAATCAATTGACGCGATTCTTTATTTCCACAACATTTGAATAATTGAATACAAGCATCGATCCGAATGCCTCCAGTGGCGAGGATGTCCTTTATAGCTTTGTAGTACGTTCGTGGCACCAACTAGAAGAGTTGGTCAGCTACGTGACAGAGAAATGACTAGTTCTAGGACTAGATCCTACGTGTAAAGAGAAACTGGAAAGAATTGCTTTTACCACATTCCTATTTCAATCGAAGATTTTAGCTCAAATATTGGAAGACGGAATTCTTTCTTGATTCAAAACACCCAAGTTATTTCTGTTTTGAATGTACAATAATTGAGCCAGAATGCGAATAAATAATAATAATAAATTATTATTTCGAAAGTAACTTTTTTTAAAAAAATTGATAATTTTATTTGCAAAATGAGTATGATCTCACGAGAGAAATTAATCAAATTTAATAAAAAGTAGTTGTTTTTTTTTTCAATTTTTTCTTCCTTAATGTAAAACGAATTCGCTTTTAACCAATTCAATAGGAATGTAAGCCAATTAGGCCTATTGGAACTGGACTGACACAAAAATGTAGCACTTTGACTTCTAGTAGCTTCGAGTTTCTACACAGAAGAGTAAACAATATAAGGGGAGATAACCTTTTTTAAAGCTATAAGTTTTTAAAAATTGCGTAAATGAAAAATGAATTCACTTCACCATTGACACTTAAAAGGTAGAAGTCTACATATAGGAACAAAGTTAATAGCGAAACACAGAGTGTAAAGCAAAAAAAAAACGATAAAAACACTTAGTTATTAAGTGCCGGTATATGATCTCATGCAGCGAATTTCATTCTTTAAAAAAATGCAAAATAGAGAGAGAAAAAAGGTGGCGCAGGGTGTGTCCCTTCACCGGCAAAAGCAGGTCACCTTAATCTCCAAAAGTGTATGATCCGGGTCAAGATACGATTATAAGGTTTCATTTGTTTGGCTGTGTCATCTTGTACTAAGCTGTTGTCACCAAGGACACAATTTAAAATGACTAGTTTATAGTTCTGTCAACGCCAACAAAAAGATGGGAATAATAGTCGATTTCAATACATCTTTATTTCATCTTATATCACTTCACTGCTATAATTCTAATCTATGGCCGGAGACAATGAAATCAGGTATATTCAAATGCATGCGTTCTGGTAATGAAGCCATCATGAGTTCATCAACGTTACAACAAAATAAGTGCTTCATTAATAAGTTTGGTGAAAGACAGTTCAAAGTATTGACTAACAAAGTTTTTAAAAAAGAAAGAAAGCTTGATCAATAAACAATTAATAAAAGTAGCCCCTCTCTATCTCTATCTCTCTCACACACACACACACAAACTCTATATTTGTTTGATACCAAAATGAAAAGTAAACGAGCGATGTAATGGATATTGATTTGTTAAGAACAGCATTTGGCCTCGTGACTTCAAGCTCGTAGGACAATAACCTACAAGACGTGGACATTTGGGATCATGATATACGATATCATGTTGTTTTTTTTGTTTCAGCGGACTATGCATTAGCTTGAGTTCAAAGTTATTAGACTACAATATTTCAAGCTGTTACCTGCAGTGGGTGTGATCAGCTTGAAAGGAAATACATTGTATCAACATTTTAGTTTTGTTTTTAAACAGATTCAACTTAATACTCAAATTAGTCATTGCGGTCACTTTATCCTACAGAACTACCATCAAAACTCGAACAAAAAAAAATCGATTAGAATCTTTTTAAAATGCGCATACAAAACAAATTAACCAGTGACTATAAGCTGGGAATTTCGTTTGGTAGGAAGATTTAAGTGTCCGAGCTAAAGAAATTTAATACTTGAATACTTATGCCATTTTATCCCTTAAATTCCTTTTGGGGCATTTTAAATAGGATCTGGCGCAAGGGGGGGGGGGGGCGAAGAACAGTTGTCACTAAAACAGTTTTTAACCAAGTCCCTGAATACAAACTGTGGAGTAATATAATTAGAAGTTCAAAATGAAGTATATAATCGTAGTAAAATCTGCTCGGTGTTGTTAAGGTTAAAAGGCGGTTGTTTTTGTATACGTAAAGTGATATTATACAATACAGTATTATACAATATGTGGTATTATGCAAATAGATACTAATTAGTGGCAAATATTGTCATTGTTTTGATATATATTTACGCAAGTCTCGAAAGAATCGATTAAGCATACATTTCTATGATGTAATTTAGAGGAAAGAGGCATGTACCAGTAACGTAAAGATAAGCGTTTCAGAATGGTTTCGTTAAACTGAAAATAATAATAATGATAATAATAAATAAAAAATATAAGCAACCAATAATTAGGTCATACAAGTTCATATTTTAACGAGTTTACAAAATTTAAAAAAGAGACTTTAAAAAAAAAGTTTTTTATATGGGAAAGAACCGCACAAGTACTGCCACATCGGTCAATTATTCGATATTTTTTAAAATGTATCCATTAAATAATTGATCCGATAATAAGGAACTGGAGAGAAGTAGTGCGTATAAGAATTTTACCACACAGACAGACTGACAAAGTGAGTGGATGCACCTTTTGATCGAGAGTTAATTTTTTTTAATAAGTAGGCTTTTTTTTTTTTAGTAATGTTAAGAGGCTTTAACTCTTTCTTTCCGTAATTATTTACCACATTCTTGTGGAATCAACGTTGGCATCGTCAGTTAGGAGAGAAAGAGTTAACTCTTTCTCTCCGTAATTATTTACCACATTCTGTTGGAATCAACGTTGGTATCGTCAGTCAGGAGAGAAAGAGTTAAGAAAAAAAAAAGGGGGGGGGTTATAGAGAGTCGAAGAGTACTAGACTTTTGGATCGCAAAGAGAAATCAAGCTGCTGATTGAAGCCAGGTTTAATGTTAGCTGAGAATGAAGCTTGAAAGTAAAAAAAAAAATGCGAAGAAATAAAAAAAATGATTGACCATTTTGTATGCATCGTTCGTACAGGGAAGATACATGCATCTGTTGCTCCACTGAAAGGACGGGACATATCTGTGGGCTGGTGACGTCACGTCTTGCGACATGTCCAGTGAGATAAATGAAAACCTTTAATCCAACTGAAATAAATATACACAGGACATGCGATTACAATCGATACATAGGACCAGGAGGCTCATGAAAGAGAAGATTGGGCTGATTGTTAGATACATGCCATCGTGAAGAAATACACACACACACTACCAGCAACGTGCATCACTAATCATTCGTATCCATATCAGTTAACATCATAAATATACACCCATACATTAAAGCCATTTTAGGACATTTTAAACCTATAGAATATCTGTTTCAGTTGTATTTCTTTTGCTGAACTGATTTCATATTGTGTTGACTATGACTCTAATATTATAATAATCTGTTGTTTTTTAAGAAGCTCACCATTGGAGACCCATAGATTTGGTTAAACAAAGGCCTACATATAATGTACAATCTTATTTTTATTCACCCGTCCATTAATTAAACATTTGTAAACATTATACATTAATATATTGATTTACTGTTCGCACTAGGTTTCAATTTGTTTACTTCCTTAAACAAAAATGTTTTTTTCATTACAATCCCTACATATCCTCTAAGTATTCAATTAGTTGTACATTAAAGTTTGTTTGAAGCTACAGTATCTAGGTAAACCATGCCTAATGATCTGTTTGGTTCAGATATTGAAGTATTACCCCCCAAAAAATGTCAATATTTTCTGACTGTACTAAGACCTACTGTAATCACTCTCAGTCTGCCAATCCTAAGCTTAGCCTAAAGTTTTGAGTTTCGTAGACTAGCAAAGTGACAAGAAAAGATTAGGTTTGGTGAGGGATTAAAAAAAAATCTACCACTAGCCGGTGCGGGTGACTGTCTCTGAGGAGTTTCTGACTTAATTTGTTGTTCTGTCGGTTGTCTCATTTCAAGTCACGTCACGATCTGGTTCCAGTTTTTTAAGCACTTCTTGTAATGATGTAAGCCATCTTGTTTGAACGATGGGTAGGTCGAAGCACGTCTGTATGACAGAATAAAACGCGTACTGATGTTTATGTTGTGTGTGTGTGTGTGTGTGTGTGACCAAGGGGTGAATTATTTATAAGAGTCGTGCCACGATATTAATCATTAATGGGAAGTAAGTCCGTCATTGATTGTTTTCATTTGTTGGAACACTGCACAGCTAAACATTCAATGATTCACTTGGATGTCGTCTCATTCAACTAGCTCTGTTGAGTTGCAATGCTGTTGTATCCAGAATTAATGCACTCAACTACAATGACAGACTAACAACGATATAAAAACTGGAATAATCACCCCTTTTTCCCTATAGAGGTCTAGATATTTTTTTATAATATACTAGATATCAGTTGAAAAGTAAATCTGTTACCCCTTTACTTTCTATCTATCCCTTAGTCTGTTGGACCGTTGGGGCACCACGCAAGATTCATCGACCGCCCTTCTCCATTCCTCTCTGTCCTTAGCACTCATTCATTGGCATGCCCGTCCATTCTTTTACGTTGTCTTCCCATCGCTTTATCTGCCTGCCTCTTCTTCTTTTTCCTGGTACTGTTCCCTGAAGGAAGGTCTTAGCGAGCCCCGTAGATCTTGTATTATGGCCATAGATTTTAAGCTTGCGGTTTTTTTTTACTATAGCTAGCAGATCATCATGGAATCCAATCGCTGCAGTAACCCTGTCTCTAATCTCTTGGTTTGTGATGCGGTCTCTAAATTTAAAGACATTTAAGTCTGTTAACATTTTGTATTTTATTTCATTCTTTGAGTTTGCTCTACCAAGACATTTGGAGTTTGAGAACCTTGCGCTGCCAGCGACACAAATGTAAACACCAGGGGGAAAAAGTGCGCACACAAACATGCGCAGACTGTCATCAATAGTGATCGGTTTCTGTTCAAGTCAAGATTAGAGTCTGGAGTACGGGGTCACCTCTTTCATCTGCTACACGCCTGACAATGTCTAAAGTCAAAAAAAAAAAAAAAAGACGAGACAACTAGCCGACGAGGGTAAGAAAGGACAGAGAGAGAGAGAGAGAGAAAAAAAAAGGGGGGGGGAGGGAGCTATGATCGAATTCCAGAAGTGACGAGATTGAAGAGGGAAACCAAAGGCCAGGCACACTACAGCAAAATGGAAGCATTTGTATGTCTTCCTCCAGCCTTGACTAGAATAGAAACTAGTCTGTTGTTCCCAACGTTCTGCTGGTCTTTAGTTGAGAGACTCGTGTGATCAAACATAAGGTCTAAAGAAGAAGAACATTGCTCAGTGAGCGTTGGAAATGAACAAGTACCAAACGATGATATTTTTATCACGTTTTTAACCCTTAAAACGAGCGAGGTAGTTTAGCCTCTAAACATCAGAATTGTATTCCATTTTGTATGCACTCATTGAAAAAAAGCTCAACACTCTAAGGGTTTATTGTACATGACAATTTTCAATCGCTTCTGTTTATAAGAACTTTGGGGGAGTGATGCGTTAGATGATCAAGCAAGAATATTTAGAGGAGTTTGCACACACTAATGAAGATAAGAGCCGAGAAAGCCGAACCCCAGTGGTTTACTGAAAAACAGATTTTCGGGTGCCATTTACGCATTTTAACTGCTTCAACATCAAGACTTGCTATTTAAACAAATGAAATATCGATCTGAGATCCAGACCATTGCCAGATGACCTTAGCCACTTTCTAAGGAGATCTATACAATTGAACCTACTAATTCTTTCAGCTTTAGACATCCAGATCAAAGGTAAAACATGTGAGCTGTCCTTCCAAAATGGTCGAACGAGCCTTTAAGGAGAAATAAGAAAAGTGCGTGCATGCCTGCAATATGTTGCCTGACGGCAAGGGGGGGGGGGGGGGGTTTAGTGCTGAGTGAAACTTCAGCTGTTAAGAGATGACATAATTATTGTTAGGGTTAAGTGCAAAAACTGAACACATGGATAAAAGTGGAGACACATTATTTCATATGGAGATATCTCCGATAGTAAAGATAAAATATAGAATATATTTTTTTAAAAAATCATGATAATAAATAATGGTTATGACTTCATCTGTAAGAAAAATGAAAGAAATTAGCTATTGTAATCTTATTCTATTTTCATGCTCGCATTGCCTAACAAACATCGGACAAATAGGGGCCAACTACGAGTTTTTCTATAGACTTTTTAAATCTGGCCATTGAAAGAGATACGAAATCCAAGGATTCTACTTTATTATAGCAAAATGATATAAACAATAAAAAAAAACAATAAAGTAGGTTAATTGAATCAATGTGATTTAATGGTCATGTCAGTTTAGTTACAGGCATAATCAACCCGTCTTCCACCTATAGCCCAAGGTGTGTGGGCCAACAAAGGACAAGTAGCATATCGTGACTAGCACCTCATGATTTGGGGCGATTTCTCGTGCTGGAGATGGAAGATTACGATTTGGTTTCACAGACCACGATACAAGGTTGTACATGATATGGATTTGTAACTCAATCGTTGCTTGCCTCTCTCATCGAGTAACATTTGTTGTTGAAATCTCCTAAATAGGAAGCAGTGTGTCTTTATGGTGTTTCAACTATCGAAGAAAACTACATCCGATATAGGCATAACAGTAGATGGTTGCTTCAATATTACCCATAGTGGGAAGCATAGTCGAGAGGCTAAGTGCGCTTGAACTTGGCTTGGCTACCTAGAAGGAGGCTCGAGGTTCGATACCCGACTCGGGCGGAGTTGTGTTTATTGAGCGCCTAAAGGCAGCACGGAAAACCAACTCCTAGATACCCCCTTCCCCCCCTCCCCCACGGTTCCACAACTGAGATTGGACCAAAGCGCTCTGGGTCTGAGCATGCTATAAGCATGAAAGTAGCGCTATATAAAAGCTATAATAATAATAGCAGCTAAGGAATAACAGAGGAGGAAGGGAGAAGGATGTCTGCTCATCATTCAGTTGGGATGGATGGAGCGCCGTATGTTGCTGGATCGTTCGTTGTGTGCTGAAGACAGGTTAATATTACAGATATCCAGAAGTTTAACGTCAAGAGTTCACTTTGTGGTACACGACTCTTAGTTCTCCAAGTCAGACAAATAGAATTACAACGTCTACGAAAATTGAGAAAGAGTCAAGACAGAGAGAGAGAGAAAAAATAAAATGGAAAGATGGGCAAATAGTCCATATCCTATAGTAAACAAACGGACATTAAGTAAACACGAGGCCAACTCATAAAACAATGAACAAACATTTAACCACATGATTACAATAGTTAATAAAGATTTTGTTTAGGTCTAAGTGATGGTTGAATGCGTTTGTTAATCTCTCTTATCACTCTCTTATCATTCAAGACAAGCATAACAAACAGTGGCTAGTGAAATTAGCCTGGATTTCGTCAACCAGGAACTAAAGTGAACGCCGTGGCCATGTTCACGGAGTCGGCGAGACCTTTTCCTAAGAAAAAGAATCTCGTTTGGTTCTCAAACCAATAGTGCACAAGTACAGGCTAACATACAGAAGGGATTCTTAAAGTGTAGCCAAGAATGTGACAAACTGTATAACAAAAAATCATATATACATTCGTCTCTGACATTATTCAAGAAATGGCCATTCAATCAAAGTTTGAGCTCAGAATGATAATCTAAAACCTAATAGAAAAAGTTTATAAATATATAAATTACGAATATATATTAACACTCCGGGGGCACGGTGGCTGAGTGGTTTCCGAACCAGGGATCCTGGGTTCGAATCTCGGTGAAGGGATTTTGAATTTCGGAATTTTATGGGCGCCAAATCTAATGGGTACCTGACTTATTTTGGGGAAAGTAAAGGATGACAAACTGATCGTTAACCGTTGGCCACAAAAAACAGATGACCTTTACATCATCTGCCCTATAGATCGCAAGATCTGAAAGGGGAACTTTTTATTAACACACCAAGAAATAAAAAGGTGCTGCAATAAATCAGTGGTGAAGTATCTCCTCGATACCTGAACTTCCTTGACTCTTGGTTTAATATTCTCTATAAAATTGGAACACTGTTTTAAAACTTGCTTCAAAATGTTTATGGCCATCAGACGAACTAAAGCGATTGAAGCAAGCAGGGAAAAAAAAAACGGTCCAGCTAGAAAAAAAAAAAAGAGCCGCCGACAATGCGTCTGTGATCATAAAACACGTCTTGTATCGTGATCTATTGGGTCTGGTTGAACTTTCAGTTTGGAGTTGGTTAGCTCTAACGTGCTCATTGGTTTACCTTTCCCTTGCTGTTTCAATGAGTGCAAAGAATCGAATACTTCCCTTGC
>JADKLZ010019686.1:22327662-22339229 GCA_021533235.1 Biomphalaria straminea | reverse complement strand
AAATGGACATTTTAAAATCTAGTCCCAAGATGTTGTGTACATATGTGGAGGGAAAAAATTGACAATTTTAAATCTAGTCCCAAGATGTTGTGTACATATGTGTAGGGAAAAAAATGGACAATTTTAAATCTAGTCCCAAGATGTTGAGTACATACGTGGAGGGAACAAAATGGACATTTTAACATCTAGTCCCAAGATGTTGAGTACATACGTGGAGGGAACAAAATGGACATTTTAAAATCTAGTCCCAAGATGTTGAGTACATATGTGGAGGGAACAAAATGGACATTTTAAAATCTAGTCCCAAGATGTAACGTGATCCTCGAATCAAATATAATGCAAAAAATATTTTTTAAAAGTTGTTCTTAATGTTTTTCCTTCATGTGGTAACAGGATGTAGGAAAGTTAGATGCACATTTCAAACTCAAACCTGTACCTTACAACATGCGAGAAAGGGGCTCGTGTGTGTTGTGCAACGATTTGCTAACAAAAACAACGTGAATATCCCTGCACAGGACGTAATTGTTATGTAGTCACAAGAGTGAGGTCAATAAGCCCACGAGGATAGCAAAAAGTTATGTTTGTTTTACTACTGAGCAAAATGGATAGAAAAGATTAACGAAAAAAAAAAAACTCATCATTGTGCTAACATAATACAATTTTAAATTCTAAAAACATTATGGAACAATAATGAGTCGATGAGTTAAGACTCATGGTTTTAAACACATCTTTAGACTGTCAAAATCATGATTTCTAACTTATTTTCCGATGAGTCAAGACTTTTGGTTTTAAACACATCTTTAGACTGTCAAAATCATGATTTCTAACTTATTTTCCGATGAGTTAAGACTTTTGGTTTTAAACACATCTTTAGACTGTCAAAATAATGATTTCTAACTTATTTTCCGATGAGTTAAGACTTATGGTTTTAAACACATCTTTAGACTGTCAAAATCATGATTTCTAACTTATTTTCCGATGAGTTAAGACTTATGGTTTTAAACACATCTTTAGACTGTCCAAATCATGATTTCTAACTTATTTTCCGATGAGTTAAGACTTATGGTTTTAATCACATCATGATTTCTAACTTATTTTCCGATGAGTTAAGGCTTATGGTTTTAAACACATCTTTAGACTGTCAAAATCATGATTTCTAACTTATTTTCTTGAAACAAAAAAAAAAACAGGATTATTAACAAAATAAGTAAATATCATCGGTTCCTCTGCAAAGAATTAATTATTACATCTATTAAGGATTGAATGTTCACAAAGATTTTACAATGAATTTAGCTTATAAGATATAACACGCAACATATTAAAAAAACTGTTTAAAAAACAAGAAAACAAAAAAAGTTAATCTAAGGCGAAGAACTCCACAATTACAACTATATATGTCCATTGTGTAAAAGTTTGTTTTTTCCTTTTTTTTCGATAACCAAACAGAATAATAAATAACCAGTACTTAGTTGATTTTTTTTTTATGTGTGTATTGTCTAGTGTTTCCCAAACTGTGTTCCGTTCCGCTAAATACTCTGTAATCAGAATGGTCGAAGTGTTCCGTTAAAGAAAAGGTTTGAGAAACACTGGTCTACACCAATGAATAACCGTGCAAAGTTTCAACTTGATCCGAGGATAGGTGTGGGAAACAATAACCTGTTCAAACTTTGTACCAGACAGACAGATAACAAACAGAGTGAGTTGATATAAGCTTTGTAATACTAGAACACGTCGATAGATTTCATTATAAAAAAAAAAACATTTGTCTTAAATCAAATTGTTTTGAAAGTTTATGATCAGATGTATTTCAGCTATTTCGTAAAAGGGACGTTTTCGTTGTATGGAAAGCCCACATATTGCTTTCATACATAACAGCAAGCCGTACAAGTTTCACAAATATAAGACTTGTACAAGGAAACATAATGTATTTCTGGCATTATTTTAAATTCATTGCATTTCGTATACGAACTAGCGATGTAGATTGTTTGATGTCTTCAAATTTAAAAAAGTAGATTATATTCGTTTCAACTGGCCCTGCAGACGGAACTTCACGCTTAGTAACGACCCTGAAGCATAAGAAGTGCATTTCTAGGTCTCCAAAACTCATGTCCATTTCCAGGTCTCCAAAACTAATGTCCATCTTCAGGTCTCCAAAACTCATTGTCCATTTCCAAGTCTCCAAAACTCATGTCCATTTCCAGGTCTCCAAAGCTCACGTCCATTTCCAGGTCTCCAAAGCTCACGTCCATTTCCAACTGTCCAAGTTTTTCAAACAGAAGAAACAACTAAATGTATTTACAGACCAAACTAAAGGCAAGATTGTTTGATTTGACCTTTTTTTTTCTCTATATAATACAATTAAAACACAAAGTTTTTAAAACAGTTTGTTTAAAATGTCGAAAGTTTCTAAAGACACGATCAATGTCTCGTTACAGGTGAAACCTAGAACAGATCAGGTGTCTAAACAGAATGTCAGGCCATGCAGTGCAGGTGTTGTATCAATCACTATGCTGTAGACAGAAAGCAATGGCACTCATCATTTTGAAGTAATTACACTGGATCACTTGCACTAGCGACCCGTGTGAAATAAAAACGTAAAGATTTTCAAATGTTCAACTCCGGTTTTGATTTTTTAAAAAAAGATTTTTTCTAGCTGCAGAATTTTAAAAGACATTCAAACCCAGAGCCAGACAGCATGAGAGTCTCACTAATTTCAGATGGAGATTTTTCTCTGTAAAGTTTAAACATCCCTTTAGTTTTCCACTTTTTTTTTTTGTGGCTGCTGGTCAGTAACCGTGTCGTTGACTTGAAGCACCAAACTTCTGGCAGACAACTAAACCGTTGTAAGCGTAACATAACTAATAAAACCTCAAATAACTTGAATAACAGTACTAAATAGAACTTGTGTTTTGATATTTACAAAATCAAGTTGATACGAGATCAAATAAATGCACTAGACCTAAGCAATAATATTTTAACAACCGTTCAGTCTCACGTTCTGGACTCGACTGTACTCACTAAGACCAATTATGACAATGCAAACCTTCTTGCATCATTCACAACCAATCGTCACCATAGGAACACACACACATTCCATAACAAACCACCAATATTTCCGTAGTCCACCATCTTGTTAGATCTACTGCAGCCGTCATAACTGGGGATTGGGAATCCCTTTTCTGTAGTCTCTTCACTTATGTCTCTCTCGCTCCAGTCGCAAATAAAAAGGCAATTATTTCACATTTACAGAGACATTGGGAGAATACAAAATAAATAATAACTGGGCGAAACAAAACAAAAAATGAAAACCAAGGGAAACAAAGTGAAAAGAAATTCGCTGTGCTCTAATTGAAGAGAGACTAGAGATAATAGTGTTGATCCAGGGGCAATGAAATGAAATTGATGGCTGTTCCTGTAAATACAATGACATCGTTTATCTCCCTTTTCCTTCTATCTGGTTCACATGTTTGTAGACATGATTGGGGCGTGTTGGAAAGTGTCCTCGAAAAAGCGGGGGACTAG
This sequence comes from Biomphalaria straminea, assembly GCA_021533235.1. Taxonomy (NCBI): domain Eukaryota; kingdom Metazoa; phylum Mollusca; class Gastropoda; family Planorbidae; genus Biomphalaria; species Biomphalaria straminea. The sequence goes on along the minus strand of JADKLZ010019686.1, from coordinate 22,335,707 downwards.
ATCATGGGAACACAATCAAGGGGACGATTCAGAGGCCAAATACTTTACTGCGGGATGGGGAAAAGAGGGGAGAGACTTTCTGAAATAATAAGCAAACAAGAGAAGTGTTTTCCCATTCTATTATCCAATCCAGTCAACACTGAGCTAAAACATAGCCATTCAAAGATGTTGTGCGTGTGATTGATCATGTGTAAGCTGTTGCCCACGCGTGTGTGTGTGTGTGTTTCAGAAGGGAATAAACAGACCATAATTGATGGGTTTCAATGTGAGAAGTGATTGATCGTGAATGGCAGGTGGAAGAGAAGAGGATAGTTGGGCAAGGAAAACCTTAATGGACAAATTCAATGCATTTTATGAATCGCTTCAGAATATTCTCTTTTTTTTTTACTTCTTTTAATGAAAGATATAGATGTTTGGTAGCAGAGCAAAAATGAAAACTTAATGTAAATCAGAAAGCTTTAGGCTTTAAGAAAATTATGTTCCTTATGGCCGCTTTTTATCAAAGAATGATCAGTTCATCGCTAAATACTTTATCTTGTGAGTAATAAGCCATATTCTGGAGAAGATACTCGTTGATGGGCTCTAATGCTCACATAATAATATATCTGTTTATCTGTTGTTCTCCACCATTGTTGTCCCTATCCCTACTTTTTCATTCATTAAATCTTTTTGTCTGTTCTGAATTTTCTATTTTATAATTCTACGTCATTAGTTTATTTCCCAGACCTTGAATGGACCTCATTCACCAATCGTAAACAAACAACATTTTCTCTATATGTTCTATATAAATTATGCAATACGTAAGGATGTCACGTGATACGTAATTTTCATTATTTTATCAATATAATGACGTGGCTAAATGTGTTTATTTACAATTGGTGAATGAGGTTCATTGTGCGCTGGTCTTTGGTTGTACTAGAGCCCCCTAGACATAGTAGCGCCATCTATAAATAAATGCGCAATTAATTAAAGTAAAAGTATACCAACGTTACACCACGACTCCCGCACTAGTTAGCTAATCCCACGAAAGCCCAGTCCATTATACTACGTCCAACCATCATTTGATATGGCAACCTTCTGCCTACCCTATCTACAGAACAACCGAGACAGATCTCCTCTATAACAGTTTGAAATATTGTTAATACTGAAATAACAAACTTTTTTTAAAACTTAGATCTACCATGGTTTAATATTAAACTTTCAATTTACTTATTTAATTCTATATTTCTGAAGATTTTGAAGTGAAAATACGTTCAATTTCAGAAATTATGTCCATGCTATCACCAAAAGAGAACCACGGTAATAAATCATGCATAGCGTATAAATTACTGGGCGAAACGAGGCCCTGGAGGTTCGTCTAATTACTATTTGCCAACAAGAAAGTGTTGCCTCTGGGGAGTGAGCTGTGTGCGATATAAAACAAAAGTAGAGGCGTGTTTTGATTGAACTGGAACAACCTTTCATCACAAATACAGACAGCAAACAGACCAGCAGCTCATGAACAAGTGATAGAAATTGGACAAGACACGCGAGACAATGACCTCGACTTGTTAGCAGTAGGGAAAAGTTAATGTCTAGTACTCTAGATACATTTCAGATGGTTAGTTCAAAACTAAATGTTAAATTGTTTTTAAATATTGAGAGGTTTTATTTAGCGTCTTAGGCAGGTGGGCATACCCCTTTCAGATCATCTCTTTCTTTGTTCGGTGGTCAACGAGGAGAGTGGTATGTGACCAGCAAGACAACCAACATGTCAGCTACCCATTTATAGTGGGGCGTTCTAAGAATTCGGAAATTCCAAATCCGTCTTCACCGGGATTTGAACTCAAGACCTCTTGAATCGGAAGCTTGGCAGCTTACCACTCAACCTAAGCCACGTGATAGATTAATAGCTATATAGATTATTATTATAGCTTTTATATAGCGCTACTTTCATGCTTATAGCATGCTCAGAGCGCTTTGGTCCAATCGCATTTGTGGACCAGTGGGGGGAGGGGTTATCTAGGAGTTGGTTTCCCGTGCTGCCTTTGGGCGCTCAGCAAACACAACTCTGCCCGAGTCGGGTGTCGAACCTCGAGCCCCCTTCTAGGTAGCCAAGCCAAGCCAAGCTCAAGCCGCACTTAGCCTCTCGACCACGCTTCCCCCACAGATTGATATAGATCTTGATAAGGCATGTCGACAAATAATCGTGTTTAAAGTGTGACCATTTTTTAAGAGACGGCAGAAATAATAACTCGAAATTTCTTATCCATTAATCACTGCATTGAAACCTGTCGATGGGATATGTTGTTTTTATCAAGTCTCCAAGACAAACTTTTAAAAGACAAAAAAAAAAGGAAATTTCAGTACTGAGTACGAGGAAAAAGCACAACGGGATGATAGGTCAGACTCATAAGTAGGGTTATTCTGATTGAAATACAGCCCCCTATGTCCATTTAGTAGATTGTATTTTCTGATCTTCATTTGATCTAGCACCGAAAAGTGTTATTTTGCTGTTTGTTTTTTCTTTAACTTATTGGTAAATGTTTTCATTGATTCATTGTTTTGTGAGGACCAATGAAGGATTGTGCAAAGTTTCAACTTGTTCTGAAGTTTGGAAGTGGGAGAAATAACGTCTTCAAGATTTATACCTGACAGCGAGATGATATCAGCTTTGAACAAGTTTATTACACTTGTGTAGATGTTTACTATTTTTGCAAATTAAAAACGATATAAACGGAACAAAAAATTAAATTATGGATAACGATTCATTCTTAATCACAATTTTCTCCGTCTCTGTCTAAAGGACAATATCATCAAGAATCAGTACACTATGGACGGTCCTTGTTCGCCCACAGGCTCCATTTATCAGCCTTCCCTATTTAATAACACTCAGACAATGCTCTAGGAAGTGTCGCATGCATTTTGACCAAGGTCAAGTTTTGCGCGAGTCACGAAGAGAGAAAAAGATAAGAGAAGGGGGGAGTGGACACTGTCCACAAGGTCAACAACAACAAAAAAAAAAAGAATCTGTTCCCTGCTATCGTGCTATTGCTTCATGCAAATCAAGCAGCTCTTACGAGATTGACCGATTTTATTTTTTTTTTTTCATCTCAGGAGAGATGCCCGCGTTCAATAATGATTCCCCACCCCCCTGCTTCCTGTTTTCTTTTCCCAGACTGACATCTAAACGCTCAAAGTACTGTACTTCATAGGAGCACTCTGACTAGTAGTGATAAAGTTAAGACTTTTTTTTTTCTTCTTTATTAGAGTAAGGGGAAAAAAAGGATTTCTTTCTAAAAGTTAGTCTTGAATAGATACCCTCGTTTCATGTTAGCCTAACATAATGTGGTTCTGTCCGCTGTGGACAAATTACTGGAAAAAAAGTCAAGGAAATAATTAGAAACGTTATTGCTTTATAGTGTAAATCATTGAATGAGTTTAGCACGAAACTGATAGGGCCTTCAGGCGACAAGAGTCGAAGTGTATGTCAACGAACAAAACCAACAACAGGAGGTTAGGATAACACTATTTCTAAGTTGGGTTTTAGTCAGAAAGTGGGAAAAGCAAGTAAGATCAATATGGCCTCCTCATGTCAACTGTTTCCAACTTTTTCTGAAACCTAACTTCCTATAGGAATAGCCCTAAAAATCTAACATTATTTCCTAAACTGTGTTCATTTATAAAGACGTTCAGTCTAACGAAATAAAATTCTTGACGTAAGGAAAACTAAACAAGATTAAAAGTGGCCTTAAAAAAACTAAAATAATCTACATTTCATTAAATCTGTTGTTTTTTTTTTTGTTTGTTTGTTTGTTTTTTGTTGTTGCTTTGTTCAATCTATTTTTGAAAGTGTGCCAGTAGGTAGAAATAAGAGATGTGACAGTTTCAATACTTCACTGACTATTGTCACGTGGGGTACGTGACAAGATTGTTCTTAAATTCTAGTAGCTTACAGTTTCTACACAGATTAGTGAATTAATGAAAGGTAGAAAATTAGTCTCCTGTACCAGAAAAGCTTATGTTGGGGTCGGAAAAATCACTTAGTCAATAGATTTAACGTTTTCATACTATGTCTACTTTTGAGAATTTATTTTCGAACTTATTATTAGCATTACTGCTTGCGGCGAAGTGAATTTCGTGACCCCAAAATATAATAGAAAAAAAAGCATAGAAAAAAAAATACAACTACGCAATGTATTTACAAACTTAGTGTAATCCAAACAATAACAACCAACATCTATTTCTTCTCTAAAAAATTTTTTTTTTCTGTCGTGTGCGAGGCCCCTACCAATCGGAAGCCCTAGGCGGCTGCCTAGTTTGCCTATGCCTAAGACCGACCGTGCTGCTTGATATATAGTGTGTGTTTTAAAACAACTTCTTGCAAAGAAAAAGAAATCCTGTTTTTTTTCTACACATTAATCGATCCCGGCGTACAACTGGGTATTAAGTCATCAGATATAGCTTATGCTACCAATACGAATTAACCTCTCAACCCTAAACATGTTCAGACTGTAGAAATACACTCTAAGAATTGAAGAGTTGACAACAGTTTTACAAATAGTTAATGTCAAAGCGCAGACCCGGTTGAGAATAGCTATAAGAGGAAAAAAAGAAAAGAAAAAACTATTTATCCATAATTGTGACCACACACCTCTAAGGAAACAAGTTCTTTTCATACATACTCCAACGCTCACCCACATACACAGCACACGCGGGTCTAAAAACTGAACCACATCCTTCCAACAAAACTCACATCAAAGACAGTTGGGAGACTCGAAGATAATGGATTTTCTGATTGGCTCAAGATGGAGAAGAAAAAAAAATGTCGCAGCATTTTCTGTTGGAAGTGCTGGAACAGTACTTTTTGTTTTTCTAACATGACAGAAATCAAATGCAGTGCCGTGCTTTTTGTGGAACTTTTCGTGTCAATGTAAGGGGGAAATGTGGAGGGAAAGGTCGATTACTTCAATGGAGGGAAAGGTCGATTTCTTCAATGGAGGGTAAGGTCGATTTCTTCAATGGAGGGAAAGGTCGATTTCTTCAATAGAGGGAAAGGTCGATTTCTTCAATGAAGGGAAAGGTCGATTTCTTCAATGAAGGGAAAGGTCGATTTCTTCAATGGAGGGGAAAGGTCGATTTCTTCAATGGAGGGAAAGGTCGATTTCTTCAATGGAGGGGAAAGGTCGATTTCTTCAATGGGGGGAAAGGTCGATTTCTTCAATGGAGGGAAAGGTCGATTTCTTCAACTAAGCTGAGAGGATAACAAGATTTTCAGTGTTAATGAGATTTCAACTAATGCCAGGAGTTTATATGCGGCCCCCGAAAGGGGAAAAGACGCTATTAGTTTTGTGTGGCCTGTCTGTCCGTCTGTCTGTCTGTCTGTCCGTCCGTCCCGTTTAGTGCTCAGAAAGTAGAAGAGAAAATGAAAATCTGACATCACGATAATATAGAGCATTCAAAGTTCTGATGCAACGGCTACTTTTTTTTTTCTAAAAGCTCAAAATCTAATTTTTAAAAATATTTTATGCAAACAGTATTTAAAGAGAAAAAACCTAATTAGTATGCAATATAAATGAAACCTACTTTAAGACAATTAATAATCTAATATACTGCACATGGTATCACATTTTTTTTTGTTCCAACATACGAGTAACATACCAGTATTTACTCGTAAAGTAATCAACTCATAAAACAAGTGTGGCAGTTGCCTTGAACATCGGCTTTACAAGGCTAACGTTGAGAGATCAAAGCACGGAAGATGTATATTAGTTTTGTGTGGCCTGTCTGTCCGTCTGTCTGTCTGTCTGTCCGTCCGTTGAGAGATCAAAGCGGATCTGACAGGGATCCGACTCCGACGGGGGCCGCCTCTGAGTTTGTGTATCACACAAACTCTCTTTGTAATCTTGTTTTTGTCTGGATTGATGATTTCGACACATCAAGCGCACGTATAGTCTACACATTATTAAATATAATTGAATGGAGATAGTAGTCGATTTGTAATATTTAAATTGAACTCCATTGACCAGGTTTGAAGTCAAGCATTTCAAATGTTTGTTTTTTTTTTACACAAGATTTTTTTAACACACACAAAATTAGAAATATGTTTTTATTTCAAGAAATAAAGGTCAAAATGAACTTTTATTTATTTCCAATGATTGAACTAGCGTACCAGCTGAAGCAGAAGATTAGTTCTAACAGAAAATGTATTTATATGTACACAGAAAAGAGCTGATGCTCGTGCTTCATCACGTGACCCTATGTTCTGCAGAAAGTGAATTGATGTCGAAGTGTGAATATTGAAGTGAATATCTTCCATTTCGAGTTTAAGGTCTTTAAGAAAAAAAAAATAAATAAATAAATTCAAAGTAGTGAATGCACTTAAAAAGGAAGGCCAACTCCGGATGAATTGATCCGTTGATTGTCGAATGAAACAATATAGGAAGTCACATTCCTCCATTGGTTTTCCGTAAGCTCCTTCACTATGTAACTGTTAGCAGAACACAGCGTGTAACAAAGACAAGCGATTACAGTTAGATTAAAGATACATCCAAAGACTTCATTCAGACGAGGAAGTAGTTCTGTTGAGGGGTAGTACATTAACTAGTACTGTCGAACCCGGTTAAATCGATTTCTGGTCTAATATAATGAACACGGATTTATAGAAGTGTTGTTTTATTGTTGTTTTTTTAATACATTTCCCTCCCGGTTCAAATTCGGCAAATCAAATCTACGATTGCAAAACAAAATAGTGGCTCACTTATCAAAATGAGAAATGTTGATAGGCCTACATCAATTTTATTCTCCATAAGTTATGGAGTCTAAACTGCTTGCTTCAAAACACGAAAATATAGAGCAATCAAAATTCAAAGCGTAAATCAATTTAACATGGTTATGATACCTACATTGTTTGTGAAAGAAAGAATAGAAAATCTTATTGAAAAACAAAATTGTTGTTAACGCTCCGTCACAGCACGTCCACAAGGCAAGTCAAGGCACAACGATGATTCTTTACTAGCATTATTACGTAACGAACGGTTTACAATGCACATGACTTTGACAATTTGCTTTTCAATTTTAACTAAATGTACACATTTTTTTCTCTTCTTCTCTATTCATGGATATTGGACGTTATACAATAATTCCTATCTTTGCTTGGCTAACATTACTCATGCAGGAAACAAATATAAGAGGCTGTGCTATCGGTTTGAATTTGAAAAAAAAAAAAAGAACTCTCTTTGATTATTTATTGGCACGCCCGAAAAAAAGTCCTGCACACTATCCGCTGTGAGTTTCAAAGCACGATAGAAAACTGTAAACCTATATCTCTATTGCACGACTAATTCAACAGTTCTTACAAATGTCAAGTCAATTTATTTAAGGAGTTTCCCTTGTACTGTTAAACTGGTTTACTCACATCCTGAGGTTGGTACCATTAATATAAAGTCGGGTCAATTCAAGAGATAATAGCAGTGCCATAAAGTCGGGTCAAATCAAAAGAGATAATGTTAAGTACAATCTTAGCGAGGAAAAAAAATGTGAATTCAAAATAGATTTGTCCGTTTCTTGTCGAACTGGTTTGGAAACTGGAGGCAAAATGACCAGAGGGGTCAATACGAACAAATCAATTGAGCATACAAATGTGAAGGCAAGTGTCAAAATGGGACAAAAAAAATCTTCTTAGTGATTACACAAACTGAATCTTGACATAGTAACCTGGGGGCTGTTGTTTGAAATCTAAAGATCAATAATTACTCAAAAGTCATACTGCCTTCGGGTTTTAAAGATTCGATGTATTAAAAATAGAACAATTGACATATCTGCGTGCATAGATTTTTTACAATTTTAAACGAAAGTTTGTAAGACATTGAATATTCCAACAAAAGTTACAAACCAGAAGTGTTACTAAGTTACGAGCTTTGAACAAACCACTTTAACAGTGTCCTACAGAGTTCTTCCGTGTCACCATTACTTATACTGTAAATATTTCATGTATTCAAATAACTCTGGATTTCTACGCTTACCGTCTTTCCAATCTAGATCTATTTAAAGTAGTAGGGCCTACA
>JADKLZ010019686.1:22302457-22322662 GCA_021533235.1 Biomphalaria straminea | reverse complement strand
AGGAGAGAAAGAGTTAAACTCTGCTAAGTCGTTAGTTTTACAGTCTGCTTCAAGACACCAATTCCATTACCTAATGGCACTAGCGGAAAAGGAGCACTGGTATGAATTTGTTCTAGCACATGGAATAAGAATATATGCCTCGATCTTGCGTCTTTCTGAGTATTTCATTAGGTTTTGTTTTCCTATTAGTAAATTATGGTTCAGTGTTTTATGTATTATTGCTAGTTTACTTTTTCTTCTTGTGTCCTAAAATATATCTTAGTTTAGTGATTTTACTAAAGGTGTTACTCTAATCAAATTTGGATATTTGTTTGTTATAAGTCTCACTGCTCTATTCTGTATTTGTTCTAGTTTCTTTATGTTTTCTCCTCAAAGAGGATGCATATTCTATTATTAACCTAAATTATGGTTAAACATACATAGATGAGACTTAGTTTTAGTAGCCTACAAAGTGGTCTAAAAATAATTTCATTACTCCTATTATAGATCTGGAGCTAAGATGAACCATTTTCATATAAAGTTAATAATATAAACAAAAATCGTTATAGATATATCAAGTCTTTAATATTGCTTTAAGCCTTTTTTTTTTAAATTTTTAAGATAACTTTTGGTTTAATTTCCACCTTGTGTCTTAAACCCTCCTAGTCCCTATCATTCATTCCATGGACATGTGTGATCCCATGGTATGTAGAGCTCAATCCAGATCTACAAGGATTCACGTTTGAAATTAGACCTATTGATATTGTGAGGTTTTAAGATGATTGATAATTTCTTCTACTTCTTCTAGACACGCTTTTTTTTTCAGCTGTTTCATGCTGCTAAAAAAAATCATAAAATATCTAGATCTAGATAGCTAGATCTAAATTGACTATATCTTTGGTAACATATCAATGCATTTTTTATTGACTAATGTCTATTCTCTATTATAATCTAGTCCAAGAATAATGAATATTCTAGAGCTACATATATGATATATCTAGACAATTTAGAATGTAGACTAGCCTAGTTCTGGGACATTATTTACATACTATTTGAAATCTAGATGCCATAGGCATAGAAAAATAAGTTAAACCTAGAGAGTGGAATATTGCTTATAAATAATAGATCTATAGATTAGAGTATAAGTATAGTCAGTATGGATATAGATCTAGATTCTAGTTACTTAGTACATAGTCATGAGACAGTCACAATGCACCAAGACTGGCAAGTGCAAGGATCAAGGAGAAGGGTTTAGAGTTTAGAATTTCAAAATTCATGTTCAGTCTCTAGGCACTCTAGTAGTCTAGACAGCCTAGAATAATCAGTATCATCTATTCTATCTAGGTCTACAGTAGATCCTACTACTTTTTACTAGTACTACTACTACTAGCACTAGCACTACTAACTAAGGTCCTAGTAGTAAGTAGTAAGGTGACTAATAAATCAGAGTTATCAGACTACTAGACTAGTAACTAAAATAAGTAAGAAGGTGGATCTAGAACTATAATCTAGATGATACTAAATCTATTCTATACCATGTTTGCCTAGATCTAGTCTAGATTATATATATATATATATTATATTATAATATTTAATATTAGACTTACACTTAGATTCTAGGTCTAGTTAGTCTAGTAGTAGTAAATAGATCTAAATTTAGACCCAGATTAGAGTCAAGACAGTAGACAGTAGTTAAAATGTAGGCTTTAGCTTTAGATTTTATAATAATAATGACTCTATGTGGATATTCACAGAATTTGTCACAATACTTCGATAGGCATAGGAGAAAGTAGACCGCAAACCGTAGCAGACAACATTATTTCACAGCCGGGCGTGTATAATACTACAGCTAGATCTATAGTAGAGTCTTGTATAAGACACACCTCATCCGATTCTTGTTCAGGAAACAGGTCGCTTTTTTTGTTTATAACTCATTTGTTTTTATGTTTGGAGCTAAAAATGACGTTTCGGGACTGCGCATGTCCAATTTTAGATAAGCTCCTGTTCCGCTTTTCCAAAGTAGAGGGCAGTTTTAGAGATTCTTGGAAACCATGTATGTAAAGCTGTTGTTTTAACCTCCCCCGGCAATTCATACCCATATAAGGGATGAAGGCTATATTATGAGCCTATTTGATCGTAGGCTGATGGATATATCAAAATAAGCTTCCAAACATCTTTAGAAAGACTTTCCAATCACATTTATACTGTTAGCTGTTAAATAAAATTTTTAAAAGGGGGTGTTTCCTCAATAATGATGAATTTAACACATTCTCCTTTAGGGCACACGGTAAAATCGTAATAAGAAATATTATTGGGATTAATAAATCTATGATTTTTTCAATGAATAAACATGACCTAGATCTAGATATCTAGAATATATAATTTACGAATGAAAGCAAAAGTGAGGGCTGCTAATTTGAAGCCAGAGACCATACCCACTGCAGGGGATCACTCCAGGTGAGCATGTAGTGTCACAACCTATCAAACAGGCAGCGGGGAGAGGGGGGAGAGTCATGAAAAGAAGTATAAGCCTCTATGGGAGGGGAAAAATATCAAATATGTTTATTAAATTATAATAATTAATGTCTAGATCTATAAACCATATTATAACAGAGATTTATTTTTGTCTGTTGCTACACATAGATTACATAGGTATATAAATAAATAAACTATAATCGATATATATATATATATATATATATATATATATATATATATATATATATATATATATATAAAGGCTATAGAGAGTGAGAGAGAGACAATATGAGGCAAAAGACTATAAATACATATTGCATAAGTGATTCTACTTCTTTTAATACAATCTAAATAATTTTTAATTAATAAAGATGTAATTTATTAGCAATTACATAGTGGTGTTTCCTGACGGGACTCAGTGTGCCCTGAAAGGGAAAGCACAAAAACTGTGTGCCTTATAGGAGCATGGAGTGGTCTATTGTATTTTAAAATAAAATCTTCAATATGAGTGGTAATTAAAAAAAACACTGCTATCTTAATAGTCCTTTAGTTGCAGAATAATAATATGCTTTCAGTTTTTTTTTTAACTTAAACCTTGACCTAATAAAAAAATATTTAAAAAAATTGACCTAGTTCCCAAAGTGGGTGTGTCTTATACAAGACTCTACTATATATAAATAATCAAGGTAGACTACTCTAGTCTCTACACTACCGCCGGCATTTATAGATAGATCTATTTCTGCTAGATATAAACAAGCGTGTAAGTAATAATAAGAATCAACTTACAGCTGTTTTAATATCCTTATTTGTGGAAATGCGTCTGTGAAATATCCTAGCTGGTTCAGTTTCACCGTCACTATCCGAGGATTCCTCTAAAGCGTTAAAATCCACAGCTTTATTCTTCGAAATTGACTTCTGCTGTCTGGACGCCGCCATATTGCTAGGCGTGTGTAACTTGATAAAGTTCAAAGGTCGCCTTGCTAATAATAGCTGCGACCTGTGTTCTTTCGTCACGTATAAGTTCGCTATGAAATTTGGTTTCACCGTTTGTCAGCCTATTTACCCGATCCAGTTTGATCACAGACTTGATATCAGCCCCCCCACATTGATTGCTGCCAGGGGAGGGGGGAGGGAAGTTGCGCGGAGAATAACGGGACCTAATTGCGTGTTGGGAGAGACCCGAGGAACCGCTCGGGCGCAATTTGTCACAGCAATGAGCGTTTGATGGCAATTTCTATTAACGTCCATTACAACGCACCTCTCCACGGACGCGTGGTTAGGACATTGGCAGGGCGCGAATTGGGACAGATTGCTGGAAACGATTAGCGCGAAATCACGGCTGGACGGCACCACGGCAAGAACTAGAGAGGGGGGTTGTTTGTGTGGGGAACATGGTTTCTCCAAATCAATATTGTTAGATCTGATTATTCTACATTCAGCAGTGGAAGCGTAGATCCGAAGTTCAAGATGTGTTCTCTGGTAAACATTTTACAAGACGAAAATGGAAGAAAAAAAAAAGGTTTCTTAGCAAAGATTATCTTTCCTGTCAGGATTCTCTTTCGAATATTAATACTAATTGAAAAATATCGCGTCTTTTGAGCTGTATTAAATGTAGATCTAGATTATAGATCTAACACATGTTCTAAAATTAGGAATGCTATAAAAAAAAAGTAAAACCTTATTAGCTCTTTTACTTATTAAGCATAATGGTGTGCTGTTAGACGGCGGTTATATAGTTTAGCAAACTATTACACAGGGGCGTAGCTAGGAATTAGCCATCATTTAGAGCCCGGGGGGCTTGACCTCATTGGTGGCCCCTGCATTTGACGTAATATTCAATATTCAATGTAAAAAAACACTCATTTGGGGGCCACCCTCAAGTGGGGGATTCTCTAATTCTCCCCCTCCCTCCCCCACCCTAGCTACGCCACTGCTATTACTGCCTGGTCGAGCGGTTTGCACGCTTGATTGTCGTTTGGATTAATCGATGGTCCCGGGTTCAAACCCTGCCGCTCCCATCCCCCGTCGTCCTGCGGGAGGTTTGGACTAGGAAGTAACTATCTTCAACTCTGAAGGAACGTCCGAAACATGTAAAACATTTTACAAACATCTCTTATACGTGAACACGAACATTGCTTTATACCTTTTTTTGAACAAGTACCACTAGGCGAGAACCAGTAAACTGGGGTACCAGTTCATTGTTAAATTTCTGCCCTGTTCTTTTAAATAAATGTCAAAATAATCACCCCAAGGAAGTCGTGCTATTGAACTAATTAAACCTTAATTATTTAAGAATTGTTTTTACAGAAAACGGAGCTATAATCAGGGCCGTATTTACCAAAATGCAAGACTGTGCCGCGCCCCAGGGCTTTACGATTTCAAAAATTGTACTCGGTAAAACAGTTACATCTGCACATAGATCGATAACACGCCACCTTCATCCACACAAACCATAAATCGGACTAAAGAAATTACTAAGTCTAGTCTAGTGTGATATGCCTAACTGGCAAGCGAGTAGTTTTACATCTTATCTCGATTTTTTTTTTGTCTCTAACTTAGGGATGATAGATTTAAATAAAACATAAAATAAACTTTTTTTTTTCCAAATACTATTCCTACTAAATACTATGAAGCTGGTGAATCTTTGTAAAGAGTGATTACTTTGCTTTTGATAACTTATGTTATGATACATTTTAAAAAGAAATTCTACCCTGCCCTAAAAAGAACTAATGAATGAAAAAAAAGACTTTTTCCCCGCCTCAATGCATACCATCCGAAAAAAAAATCGGGCTTACTTATGTGGGCCCATATGTAGGCCTATCTACTCAGAGATAATAGGCCTACAATTATAATATCTTATATTATAAAAAACAGGCGCTACTAGTTCAATCAAGTCATGTATTACTTAATTTAAAGTCTAAGATCCAGACTTAGAAGACAGTGCGCAAAATGTGATTTTTTTAAAATTGCTATGAATACTGTAAGCAGTATTTTTTTTAAAATAATTTCTTACATTGGCAAAATAACTAGCTTGAATGAGATTTGACTTAAACTAAAATCGCAGCTGATAGCAACTGACAATTCTTTAGATTCAAATCATTCGAGAGTTCAATTTGTACTTTACAATTTTAACAGCTTCTGAGATCATAATCCATATCTACCTCTTGGCAATATTAACTTCCATTGATTCCTCTCGCTATAATTTTATTAGATACTAACCGGATATTACCCCCTGCATGCAGGACTTAGTTTGGGAATTACTGATATAGTGGATCGGATGTAGACCTAAGCCAAACATTGCGAATGTTTTCTTATCATTTTTTTTTTTTAATTATTTTCCCACGAAAATGAAATTAGAGTGAAAATGGGTTTACTCGTTCAGACGATATATGGAAACGATCGTAGGAGGAAACGATTAGGCTAAAGGGTAGCAAATTAAGACTCCCGTGGGGTGCCTAAGGGGTGCGAGAACATCCTCATTGCAATGCGCGGAGTTGTATAAAAGCTCCCACAACCTTGTCATAATCCAGGCGCTTTTCCTCGAGTACCGTTACAAAAATGTCGGGTCCTGCACGGTTAGCCTGGTATAGAAAAGGAAAATGGCGGGGGTCTTAGTGTTCGCGGCCTCTTGCCGCGAGTCTGACCCACCCGCCAGACAGAATAGTGTACACTGTTGTCATTCAGGCCAGTGAGAGGGGGCTCTTGTTCACTTTTGCTGGCCTAGAGTTCCAAGAGCTGAAGGCTCAATTCTATCTGACAGTTTCAAGAAGAAGAAGAATATCTAATATAAAATACTGTGAAAAAGGAATTACCTGATTAAAATAAAAGTTTTGTCCCTTTATTGAGATATATTAAGTTGTTTTTTTTTAATTAGGGCCTTTTGTTGTGGAAGGGACATTAAACATACACTACGGTCTTCGCCATGGTCTAAGGAACATTTATGCTAAGTTTAATTAAGATTGATCTAATGGTTTTGGTTTCTATGCGGGACATACATACATATATACGCCTTACATTCTGCTATATATATTAGATTTTCTCTTTTTTTTTTGTGCATACATAGCAACAACGTAGGAAAACGTGAACAGAGAACTGTCACACTTGAAATGTTGGTGTCAGATTCAAATTGGTTTTATATGCAAGTAAACAACAGTCACGCTCGTTCAACGGCCGAGCCTCTTGACAGGGAGAGGACACTCCATCATTCAGTCAACAATAATGGAATCACCAACCAATCAATGTTGTTGGCTGAAACATAAATAATTTATTAAACAATGAACACGAGTCTCTACAATGGGGCAGAGGGGGGGGGGAAATACAAGTGAAGATTAGAGTCAATCGGCGCAATTAATTACTCTTTATGTTTCATTGTGTGGAGGCGCAGTGGCTGAGCGGTAGAGCGCTTGGCTTCTGAACCGGGGGTCCCGGCTTCAAATCCTGATGAAGACTGGGATTTTCACTTTCGGGATCTTTGGGGCGCCTCTGCGTCCACGCAGCTCTAATGGGTACCTGAAATCAGTTGGATAAAAGTAAAGGCGGTTGGTCGTTGTGCTTGCCACAGGACACCTTGTATTAACCGCAAGCCTCAGTACCCTGTGTTTACCATAAGCCACATAAATAAATAACCTTTACATGATTCATCTTAGAGACCACAAGGTCCGAAATGGAAACTTTACTACCTTTACATAATGTTACATTGTACCAAGAAATCACGTTTCAAAACCCAAATAGTTCGTAGTAACTTTCTTAAAAACCCCGCATCCACTTGCTCATCCAAGACCATCCGTTATACAGGGCCTCATCACTGGCCTGCAACGTCACAACCTGTTTAGGCCAATAGCTCGTTGCCAGTAGTGGCCACGTCGTACAGATTTATTGAACATCTAAATTATCTATTCAAGCTGAATGCATGACGCGTAGGACGTAATCATCTTCTTTTTTGAAGTAACGTCTGTGTCACAATGTTGAATAATGTAATGTCCTTGTGATGCCGGGGATTCAATCTTCTACTAAAATAATTAAATTAATGTCAAACTAGAATTCACTGTAAAAGATTCTTTGTAGAAAACGAAACTCTGGAACTTTATTTGAATAAAACATAAGTACAGCTTATGTACAATAGTAGATCAACAAGATGAAATAATAACATAACAAAGGCTTCTTTCTTAATAAAACTTAGAGATGTTAGAATGCACAACCTTTCAGTAAGACATTCACGCACAGACTGAAAATCTCACGCAATTACAGTCTCTGTGCGGAAGTTGTCATGTGACTGATGCAACCGACTGATGCAACTTCTAGCCAATAGATTTTAATTTCTAACAAGACAAAGAAAAGCTAAAAATAACTCTCGTGTAATACCAATATAGAAATCAACCCAGAATGGCATATGTGACAGTCTGTATTGTATAAGATAAGATAAGCGTTCTTTTTCTTTCGTGCTCGAGAAGAACATTCTGATGGTATTATGTAAAGCAGAAGGTAGATACTGTATTATCTGATCTAAACATTTCACATGTAAATTATGAGTGAATCAGGTGTGAATGTATATTTTGGTTTTCTATAATTATAATTGGTGTAATGCACACATTTTAAGACAAATAAAGATTATTATTATGTTTGAAATGAACGAGTATTCCTTCTCCGGCGCTGCCAAAGTCGAGTTACGTTAAAGTGAAACAAAATTCATCGTAGTCCGTTTGTCCGTTTCCACTGAGGAATTCTCTGGTGATTTGGAAGGTCTGCAGCAGTGCCGCCCTCTGACAGGCAACGGTAATCTTCCTCGGATTGTTAAGGACCATGAAAGTATCTGTCACAAGATGTTGTTTGTCTTGTGATGCCGGGGATTCTATCTTGATCTAAACAATGTTGAATAAATGACGATCTAAGACTCAAAAATGAATAATTCTTTGTAGAAACAAAACTCAGGAACTTTATTCAAATTTAACGTAAGTACAGCTTATGTACAAGGTACATTCAATAAGTCAAATACAACGTAAAGGCTTCTTTCTTAAATAACATTCAGAGCAATTAGAAACACAACTATTCACCAGAACATTCCTACCCAGACTGATCTGGCGCGTCTCTTTTTCGCCCGCCAATTCCTGGCGCATATTCTTTCAAAAAAAAAGTCTTATTTTAAATCAACCAATAGATTTGCAACATCATATGTCGTCAAGCTATAATTAGATCTCGGGCAAAACCCGAGGTACAGTTTAAAACCTAGATTTCTATTTGCACTCAAGCTCTTATAAAACATGAAATACACAGATAAACCTAGAATGGCATATGTGACAGTATCTATGAGGTCCGTTGTCATCATCTCCTAGGTTGATATAACAATGGGCTATATTGTTATTTTGGATAACTTCCATAAACGCTTAGTCCCCAGCCTTATCCCATATTTTCGTTTTTTTTCATTTCAGTTTTTCTTAACTCTATATCTCTCCATAATTATTGTCTGTGTTCAGATTGACTATTCATTTTTGACGTTTGTATTTCACTGCCCTGTTACTATTAAATATTAATTACGTTATTGTTTTCATTAGAAAATATTTCTAAGTACAATAGATGATACATGTATCATGATGTATGCCCTTTTTACATAACACCCAAAATTAAGTTAATTTAGTGGGGTCACATCAACAGTGGTATTGTCGATTAAGAGGAAAAGAGTTAAAAGAAAAAGAGTTAAATTATGAGACAGTGGTACGGCGATGTCAATAATAATAGCGTTTTTTTTTTCTTCTTTTTTATCAATGAACAGAAGATCAGGGTGATTGAAATCTACCGTTTTTTTTTTTTTTTAGAAATGAACGAGTAATCGTTGTTGGCACTGCCGTATCAACTTTCGCTAAATATGGACAAAATTCATAGCCCCAATTGTATTATTTTTAGGGAAGTAATACTGAGTGCATAGATCTATATACAAATGACAGAAGTTGGGAATAGTTCCTATTGCTTCCTTATAAAGAGACAATAGCTCATCCTGCAAGGGAAATAATCCTCTATATCCAGAACAGATTAAAAAAAAAATAAAAAGGGTTATCTATGTTGCTTCTGTTAAGGAGAAAGAACATTTAAGAAATAATAAATTTTAAAAGTATTTTCTTTTCAGCTGATTAAATAACAATGTTTACAAAAGTTTACTAAAAAAAAATCAAATAACAACTTACTTAAAATTGTCTTACTTTACTCATTTAACAACCTATTTCAAAACATTCATAAGAGTCAGAGTTTGCATTCTTTTCTTTAGTTCTGTAGCCCATCGGTATTGTCATAAAAAAAAAATTAAAAAAAAAGTGTTTGATCCAAATCAGTTAGAATTGACATTTTGGAAAACTATTGATTTTAGGGTAGAGAATTATCTAGTTTAATTCTCATTTGCTTGCAGCATTCCAGGGATATTTCAATGGTTAAGCGGTATGTCTTTGCTACTAAATAATATTGCTATTACTACTATTATACTTGCAATTTACCAATTGTTTATGGATTAATGCCTGTGAATCATATGAATCATATACTTGTGAATCTTAAATAATATATATATATATATATATATATATAAAAAATAAAAAAATAAAAAAAATTAATATAAAAAAAAGGCCCACAAAAGAGGCAACATGGCCCATAAAAGAGGCACACAAAGCCCAAAAAAGAGGCAAAGAAAAGAGGCCCAAAGGCCCAGGGATTCCTGTGATGATAAAGCCAGATTAAAATGGCAAAATTCTGAGGTTTCCTAAAAAAAAAAAACACGTAAAGCATACTAAAAAAAAATATTCTAGATCTAGTAGAATCAAAGATTATATTCATTGTATTTATAGTTTTTAGTTTGGTAATATTGCAGGCCCTTTTTACTATTTCTTTATGCTGCTGCCAATATTGTTGCTGCGTTAGTCTAGGCTAAGTCTGTTCTTAGTGAATAGTAAGGTCTAAGATGTGTTAGTTAGTTTTAGTATGGACATACGATGGCAGGACCGCACTACAAACAGCGATGTCCTTGCGAACGCCGGTATGGACAGTATAGAGGGACTTCTTATGGTCAAACAGCTACGCTGGGCAGGGCACGTATCCCAGATGGGAGACGAACGTATGCCAAAGGCAGTCTTTTTTGGTGAGCTAAAAGGTGGTCGACGTAACAGAGGCGCCCCACGGAAACACTTCAAAGACCAGCTGAGCGTCAACTTTCCTTGACTGACATAGAAGAGAGCGCCTGGCTGCATGCGGCGTCGGAACGAGACAGCTGGAGGTCACTCACGAAGGCCGCGGGATACACATTTGAGACCAAAAGAAAATCTGCCACCGAGGACAAACGCAGACGACGAAAAGAAAATCTAAACCGACCACATGCGGACAATGGTTTGGCTTGCCCTGGATGTGGCAAAATATGTAGGTCACAGCTGGGACTGCACAGCCACTGGAAACACTGTATTCCTTACTAATCTTCGGATTCGAGGACAAGCCTATTATTAATAGTGTTGTGTTTGTTCTAATGTAGTTGTAGAGTTAATTAGACTATAATAGTTTATTGTTGGGTGTAGTAGTCATGGCTTAGTAAGATAGTTCGATTAGGGTTTGTTTAGTGTGGGAGTTGTGATTTAGTTAGATAGTTGAACTTGGTTTGCTTCGTTTTTGTTATAGTAGGGTTTAATAGGATAGTTATTTGGTTTTTAGTGTACATATATATATATATATATATATATATATATATAACGTTTCATTTTTTTTAATTTATTTTCAAAAAAAGAAAAAAAAATCGTAGTATTCTAAATGCAAAAATAATCCAGTTTCTAACCTCTTCATTAGTGGTGCAGTCTATTGTCTTTAAAGACACATAGGATTTGTTTATATCTTCATAAATAATACAGTATCAATTCATTGAATGCATGTTATTAACAACGTAATAATCATAACATTAATATATCTCCGTATCCTGCGGTAGTAAGTCATTAGTCCTCAAACAATGCAACGTTATTTATTTTTGTGATTGTTTGTAGGTCATAGTTTCTGATGTTTTTTTTTTCTCAAAATATTGAAACCTGCCTTTTTACTTGTCTAAGCGGACCACTTCGGGGGGCCGATTTTGAGTTTATGTTTCCACACAAACTGTCTTAGTAACCTTGTATTTATTTTATATTTATGTATGTAGCTACTAGTTTGACTTTATTTTATAACTTGTTTCCTTAGTCATATGACACACTGACTCATCTTTAATCTTATCATATATTAATATCAGGTGGCCGAGCCTTGCTCGGTTAAATAATTTCTTAAGGAAGGTTATATACCCGAAGTCATTTTGAGAATATTTTTGTAATTACAAAAATTAACGATCGGATAAAGACCACTAATCTGAAGAGTTGCTTTAGTGTTATTTTAGTTCTAAATGTAATTGCACATGGCGATTTAATATGAAATCTCTGAAGTGTAGACAAATCACAGCTCACGTCCGTTTTATAGTTTTGCAATCCATTTTTTTTTTTGCATAAAACTATTGTAGGCCTACTATTATTGGCTTGGAAGAAAGACTTTGCTCTGTAACTTCTCAGATAGTTACGTTCAGACATTTAATTATGAAATTAGTGTATTCATTATGGCTTTAGTACGAAAATCAAGTGACTCAAATCTCTACGTTATAGGGTAAAACAGGCACTTTTTGACAAACTGAAATGGCGCACTTTTTCTTAATAGACTTAAATCATTTCATTAGCTTTCTAAAGAAACGTTTCCGTGAGGCACCTCTGTTACGCCAAACAATATGTTCGTCCCCCATAAGGGATACGTGCCCTGCTCAGCCTGACTGTCGGACTTTAAGAGGTTCATACCGGGTTTTGCCATCCATTCATCCCAGTGGGGCTACTGGTGCTACAGCCCAACCCTCCATTCAAATCTCTTTTGGGCCTTTCGTCACCACGCTCAAACCCCAAGCTTTTTACTAAGGTTTATAGTTAATTCAAAAGTGGCTGCAGTGTACGCAAACTTGTTGACCGCTAGCTAGATATTATTTTCAGTGTGAGTAAGTAAGGCGTAGAGAAGCTATGTTATCACCATTTCCTTTATTTTGGTATGGGACATTAAGACACTGAAGCATGAACACGTGGTAATAATTTGCCAGGAAAAAAATATTTATAAAAAGGCTTGACTTTGAATTAGGAAAAATAAATTAGGAATGCAGTATTTCCCGTGGCTACGCAGCCCCAGATGTGACCTACATATTTTGACAAATCAGGGCAAGCATAACCATTGTCCGAGTGTGTTCAATTAAGATTTTCTTTTCTTGTTTGCAAAGAAATATTTTAGTTTACTGCTGTAAGCTTATCGTATGTCCATGATGGTTTTTAAGCTCGCGCTAATTCAATGTGTAAATTATTAAATTAAACCATTATAACTTTTAATAGGGTTCCCGTGGTTTCCTTGTTTTCAAGACGCTCCAGGAAATCTCCTGAAACTCATACAAATGTCCTTAAAATAGACAAATTTGTAATGCAAAGACGAATTTATTTTCTAACACAAAATCTTAATTTTTACTTATTATCCGTATCCCTACCCTAACTGGACCGCGTGCAATCCACTTCACATAGGGCCCCGCAAATGTTAGGGTCGACCCTCGATATCATGTTCAGTGTGTGCAAATAAGGCGTAGAGTATAACAAAGTAAAAGTTACTCACGGGTTTACGCAATTTAAGTGTAAACAATGGACCTCATTCACGAATCGCCACTTAATAATATTTATAAAACAATGAAAAAAAAAGTATCATGTGACAGCCTTTATGGATTACATAATTTGTATATAGAGAATAACATGGCTAAATGTTGTTGGTTAACGATTGGTGAATGAGGCCCATTTACGAAACCTTTAAAACACAATAACTGATCATACATCAAATTTAATTTCATTATTTTTCTTCCATAGTTTCATAATAGATCAATCGACAATAAGATTGTGCGCAAATGTTTAATTAGGTCGATTGATTAGTTGTTCTTGTTTGCGAAGTGTACTGATGTGAGCCTAGTGACGTAAGCGGTGTCAAGTTTTTTTTTTCCCTTTGACGTCATGGGAAAAATTTTCATTCATATCTCTAAACGCGTTCTTGTTTGCAAATAAATATTTTAGTGTACTACGGTAAGCCTAGTGACGTAAGCAGAGTTTTTCCCGTTAACGTCATGGAAAACTTTCATTCATAAATTATTCAAGCCAAAATTAATTTTACAACGAGACATTTTATATATCGAAATAACGGTCGAACTCGAGTTTTCCCGATGTGGCCAATGAGCAGAGAATTTTTTTCTCACTAACGTGCAGATACGTTGAAATTTTAAAGAAAATCGTTAGAGCCGTTTTCGAAATCAAAGATTTCTTGTATATATATATATACAAGAATTGCTCGCTTAAGAGTATAGGATATAATACAGACGTTACTTTAAAAAAGAAGATGGTCACGTCATACGCGTCATGCATTCAGTCATGCATATTAACCAGTGACTTAAATTCTGCCAAGTCACTGGTTTTCTGGCTAACTCTGGCAACCGATTCCATGCTCTAATGGCGCTAGGGAAGAAAGAGCATTTGTACAGATTTTTCCTAGCATATGGGACGAATAATTTGCTTATATGCTATATCTTTGTGTCTTTCTGAGTATTTTATTAAGTTTTGTTTTTTGTATTTGGAGATTATGGTTCAGTGTTTTGTGTATAATTGCTACTTTACTCTTGAGTCTTCTATCCTGAAGGTTTTCTAAATTTAGTGATTTTACTAAAGGTGTTACTCTAGTGAAATGTGAATATTCGTTTGTTATGAATCTCACTGCTCTATTTTGTGTCTGTTCCAGTTTCTTAATGTTTTCTTGAGTTGAGGGGTCCCAAACAGATAATGCATATTCTATTATCGGCCTAACCAAGGTTAAGTAGCATTTTAGTTTTATGTTCTTATTTGATTTATAGAAATTTCTTTTAATAAACCCTAATGCTTGGTTTGATTTTTTTTTAGTTTCATCATATGGGGATTCCATGTCAGTTTTTCATTTATTAACCTAACACCTAGGTATTTTTGCGATTTTAGTCTGTGTTACTGGTTTACCATGAATAAGATAGGTGGAATTAATTTGTTTTAGTTTTTTTGTTACTCTTAATAACTGACATTTTTCTGCGTGGAAAGACATGCTCCAGTTTGATTCCCATTTCTGTAATTCATCTAATTCTCTTTGTAAAATTTCTGTATCTTGTGTTGTTTTTATTGTCCCCTATATTATGCAATCGTCTGCAAATAATCTGACTTTTTTTCCTGAACTTTGGAATCGAAGGCATTGTCATTGTCATCTTATAAATTAAGAATTGCGATTATAAAAGAGAAAGAAATGTTTTTGACCAGTTCTGGATTTAGACATGATATTAATCTTTAAGATATATAAGATTTGGAGGCTCTGTGGCTGAACGGTTAGCGCTTTGCTTCTGACTCGGAGGTCTCGTGTTCGAATCCTGGAGAGCACTAAGCCCACCCATTCAAATATATGTGTGTGTAAACAAAGAAGAAGAACGTTTGTGTTTCCATCAACTTACATATCATGGATCTGAATATAATTGAAGTTTGTGACATTGTTGCTATAATGCAGCGGTTCTCAACTTTTTAAGCTTGGCGACCCATTTTTACAATCTCCCACTCTGCCTCGATCCTCCCCACCCCCATACACACACATATGCAGCAATAGAAGAATAGACAATAACAATCCATATTTTTGATAGTCTTAGGCGACCCCTGGTAAATGGCCATTCGACCCCCAAGGAAGTCGCGATCTACAGGTTGAGAACCTCTTCTATTCTGGCTCTAGGCAAACAGACAAATGTTGTGGGTGGGCCGGTGCATAAATGGGCCGGGGGCGATGCCGAATGGACCACTTTAAACGTTAGTACGTCTCGTAACGTGATTAGCCTCGCCTCAACTTTTATAAAAGATCTTTACAAACTTTATTGTGTTCTACTAACCAGATCTTCTGAAAGAATGGATTCGCTCTTCTGTGAGTTCTAATCTTCTAGTAACATTAGAGATGAACAATCAACATAAAACCTATATTGTTTTTACATGTTTTGTTCGTTACTACAAATAGCCCAAACACCCCACAGGGCTCCCGATGGAGTATGAAGTCTTTATTACAATGTATTGATTGACATAGGAGGCGCGGTGACTGAGGAGTGAAGCGTTTGGCTTTCGAACCGAAGGTTCATGGGATTGAATCCTGATGAAGGCTGGGATTTTTAATTTCGGGATCTTAGGGCGCCTTAACAGTATAGCAACGCGTTGACAGGAATCAAAATGCAAAAGAATCGAATACGTAGCAGCAGAAAAGGACGAAGATAAAAGCAACTATTGCGGGAAAAATAAAAATGTAGTAAACTTATGAATGACGAAGATAAAAGCAACTATTGCGGGAAAAATAAAAATGTAGTAAACTTATGAATGTTTTCTCACAAGCACTAGAGATTCACCATCGTTATGATGACAGCATTTATGAATGAACAGGCTCAACGCCAAGAAAAACACTAATGCCAAGACGACAAAGATATAAACTTAGATCGAAGTAAAAGAGGCTTTGCTAAAATATCACCCAGTCCACCCCTGAAACAAATATGCAATGCAAAGTGAATGATTTAAAAACATAAAGGCAAGATTTTCCACTTCAAATAGTGTTTTTTTCCTAAAATTATATATATATATATAATTAATATATAATATGTATGAATATGTGTATATAAATATGATCTTGAAAATAACACGAAGAGAAAGAGTATGCAATACTGAGATCCTCGTAGCATCTTTTTAAGTCCTCAGCACGCCGCCTGCGCTGGCTCGGACATGTTCTCCGGAAGGAGGACTATCGCATCCCGAAAATCATTCTGTATGGGCAACTTGCGTCTGGCTCAAGAAAAATTGGTCGCCCCCCCCCCCACCCATCCGTTACGTGAATGTAATAAAACGGGATTTAAAATCAGTGAACATTGATACTGACCATTGGGAAAACATAGCCTTAGACCGCACTAGTTGGAGAGAGATGGTTACCAAGAAAGCCATGGACAGTGAGAAAACATGGGCCTCAGCTCTTGAAGAAAAGCGTGCCCCACGGTTCAGTAGCCAAGCACGTAATCACTCAGCAACCGCGCCTCCAAAGCGTGCCATGGGGAAAATGGCCAGCTCCTTTACCACCAAAGCGAAGGCCACCTAGACCTGCAATATATGTGGGAGTGTCTCTCCAAAATAGGGCTCCACAGGCATATAAAAAGAGTTCGAGATGAACCATAGTCGTTCTACAACTGAAAAAAAAAAGCAAATAAAGCATGTAGGCTATATCTATGTATATATATAAATAATTTTAGTACATTTATAATGCTAAAAATTTTATGATAATCAAAAAATCCAAAATTTAGCTTTATAAATTTTATGTAACAGATATATCTGTACAATAAATAAAAATTTAGATGACTAACAAAAAGTCTTTCATTCTTGTTATCTCAAAGAGGGGTCTTCCTCCTCCCCCCCCCCCCGAAAATAAAAAAATATATAAATATGTGTGTGTGTGAATGTGTGTGTGTACATAATTAATCTTTATTATGTTTCGGAAGGCGTTTATTGTGCCCTAGAATATGTTCTTCCTGGAGTTAGTGGAAAAATTGTAGATTGTCGTCAAATGTGCGGGAGGGTCTAAGTCAGTAAGAATAGCGCATAATTAAATGTCTGTAGTTTGCTTAAGATTTTATATCGAAAAGGAAATTTTTATCGTCAAAATCATTTTTCAAACAAATTTAAAACCCCGTATCTACGCTCATAGATTTTTGGTGAATTTAATTTACTTTAGAATAATGTATTTTCAACCTCAAAGCTCTCGGTATGTGGATTTTAAACGCAAAACCATCCGTAGGCGGTTTAAACTTTAAAAAAAGACTCTCTGGAGGATGGGGTTTAAACTCTAAACCCCATTGGATTGGCTACGCTCATAGAGTTTTGAGTGAGTAACTTGCTTTTTTATATTGAAAAGTTTTTTTTTATTATTAAATCCCGCGGAAAGGGGGTTAAAACTCAAAAAACCCTTTGGCAACGCTAATAGCATTTAATATGCTTTTTTTATATTGAAGAGGTATTTTTTTAGCTTCAAATAAAGCTGGAGGGGAGTTTAAAGTCAAAACCCCTTTTGGCATCGCTCATACAATTCTGAGTGTGTAATTTGCTTTTTTTCAAATTGAAGAGATATTTTTTTGCTTCAAACCCCGCTGAAGTAGGGTTTAAACTCAAAACCCCATATGGCTACGCTCATAGCATTTTTAGTGTGTAATTTCCTTTCCTTGTATTGAAGAAGTATTTTTTTGCTTTAAACCCCACTGAAGAGGGGTTTAAACTAAACCCCCCCCCCACTTTGGCTACGCTCATAGCATTTTGAGTGCGCAATTATTTTTGTTATAAGAGGTTTAAAACTTGGAATTTCGAAATTGTCGTTTTCATTGTTTTGTTTTTTTTTGTTTTTGATTTTGTTTTTGTTCTACAGAAGAGGGGGGTTTAACTGCAAACCCCCCTGTTAGTGGGTTTTAAACTCAAAGCCCCTTGGCTGCGCTGGAACAAATGATGGTTTAGTATTGAAATCTCGCCTAAAGTTAACAAAATCTAATAAAAAATCAGTAAGTAAATTCCCAACCCCCCCCCCCCCTGTTTGAAGGGGGGGGGGATTTCATTTCGGGGGGGGGGAGTTGAAACCCAAGAACACACCACTCCCTGAGTGTGTTTTTTTACTTCATCTAGGTCTAGATAATAATAATAATAACATGATTTGTCTTTGAGTTCTAATAATAATCTGGTTCTCATTTTCATCCACTTTACTTTAGTAAAAAATTATGCTACGGAAATTGAATAATTTTGTAATTTTTTTTTGTTGTTGTTGCTGTTTTTCTATGGTTTTTCCACATTTATCTACTCTAGTCTAAGTGCTCAACAACCTGAATAACCCCAAATTCATCATATCACGTGAGTACTTCAATATCAAGCTAAGATATGTCTCCAAAATAGGGCCTACTCGACAATGACATAAATAAATCATATTTGTATAAATCAAAAGGTAGTAAAAAAGTAAAGTTTTTCTTTCAGATCCTGTGATCTATAGAGCAGATGATGTAAATGTCATGTGTTTCTGTGGCCTACTGTTAACGAAGGTTTTATGTGGCCAGCACAACGACCAACCACCTTTACTTTTACCCAACTAATGTCAAGTACCCCTTAGAGCTTGGTGGACGAAAAGGCGCCCTAAAGGTCTCGAAATTAAAAATCCCAGTCTTCACCAGGATTCGAAACCGGGACACACGGTTCAGTATTAATTACTCCTACCTCGAGAGGAAAATAACACCAGCCAAAGATAAATTTCTCGGTGGACAGACATTTTCGTCTATCAGATACTCATCATCCAGTGTCTGTGATTTCAAGTCAAAAATGTCATTACATAAACTGCGAGAAACTGTTAGAACAGATTGTAAAGAGTGTACCCTATGAATGTGCCCAGATTGAGTATCTGCTCAGTATAAACAGGATGTAATTAATTAGCCTACTGTTTAGCATTGTTTTTATCTCACCAGTAAACAACGTACACAGATGGTAACTCATTACATTTCAGTTGATTAGGGGCCCGTTGTATTATTGCCAATATTGGTATAAGGTAGGCCTACATATCTGAATATCGCATCTGACATCTAAATTGACTAGATATGCGTCGTGTGGTTTATGTCATGCGTACCACTAGCGGATCCAGAACTTTGGAGTGGGGGGGGCGATTTTTTTCCAAACCCTAACCCTAACGCCCAGTAAACCCTAACCCTATGCATATAAGTGTGTACAGCATATATATATATATATATATATATATATACTAACGAGAATAAAAAAAAGCAGTGTTTTTTAACCTTCGTGAAAAAAAAAACAAAAACGTCATGTTGAGGCAAGCTGGAGTCTGAGGGAGGGCTTTAAGCATCGCCAGTGGGATTCGGGGCGAAGCCCCGACGCCAAAAGCGTTTTTTTTGCATTCGTCACTGCAGAAACGCAGTATCCTGACATCTACAGCTCATTATTTATCAGTAGATTTCGCAGCCCCGACGCCAAAAGCGTTTTCTTAAATACTTCACTGCAGTAACACATTCTCCTGACTTCTCCAACTTATTACTTATCAGTAGATTTCGGGGCGCAGCCCCGACGCCAAAAGCGTTTTCTTGCATATTTCACTGCAGTAACGCTTTATCCTGACATCTACAGCCCATTATTTATCAGTAGATTTCGGGGCGCAGCCCCGACGCCAAAAGCGTTTTCTTGCATTCGTTACTGCAGAAACGCATTATCCTGACATCTAAAGCTCATTATTTATCAGTAGATTTCGGGGCGCAGCCCCGACGCCAAAAGCGTTTTCTTAAATACCTCACTGCAGTAACGCATTCTCCTGACATCTCCAACTTATTATTTATCAGTAGATTTCGGGGCGAAGCCCCGACGCCAAAAGCGTTTTCTTGCATTCGTCACTGCAGAAACGCATTCTCCTGACATCTTCAACGTATTATTAATAATATGCAAAAAACGTTTTCTTGCATTCTCCTGACCTAAAGCTCACCATTCATCCTGTTAAAAAAGGACCTTTTGAAAAATGTTTGAAAAATATTCTAATAATATCCATCCATAAAATTATCCATCGCCCCCTCCCGACCCCATCATATCGGCAAACATACTAAAAAGGGGGGGG
>JADKLZ010019686.1:22253327-22294749 GCA_021533235.1 Biomphalaria straminea | reverse complement strand
CAAGGGAAAGGCTTCGGGAGTCAACCCTGAGGAAAAATCAGGAGCTGGCGACCCTAAGGCAGTTTGCAGCACCCAGTGCTACACTCTGGCAGAACCTGCGACGCTGCTGACCCCAAACTGTATCGGCACTGCCGTTCCTTTGGATACATCAGCTGCGTGGAGAGGGGGGAACTGATGTGTGGGCGACATCGTTCCGACCACAGCTTATGCCCAGGCATTCATCTCATTTCCATGAGATGATCCATAGTCGCTTCGCGACTGACGGTGGCCATAGAGTTATTACTAATTAATTTCTTTTATTGTTTTGTATATGTTGTCACCAGCATCTAATGAAAGAACATGAAAATATTTAAAGTTTGGTAGATAAGTAAACCAGAGGTAAGTGCATCTCTCACAAAGTCACTGAAGAATAAATTTAAAACAACAAACTATCAATTACAGAACATAACAAGAAAAAAAAAGATCAAAGACTTTGTTATATCACTGTTGAAATTTAATCATGCAGAGTTTAGTTTTAAAACAAAAATAAAATATAAATATGTATATTTTATCACATAATTTAGCAATGACTAACAATTCCAATACTATAAAATTCAAAATTCAATTTTTTTTTCTACTGTGATATTTGTGAGAAATAACTGTTGTAGGTTTAAAGGCAAAAAAAAAAAAATATATCACAAAGAAAATAAATTGCAAGTTTAAAAAATATATCAAGTCAAATCTGGTTATTCGAACCACATCAGGAGGTGATAATAAGATTTGTTTTGGTACTTTTAAATTCAGTTTGAATAAGCGGTTGGTGCAATTAACCTGTGGTCCAAATAACTGGATTCAGTGGTATAAGGTCTATAAATGTAAAATATAAGCTATGAAAAATCAACAAAAATAGTAACAATTTTACTTTATAAAGCTAATATCAAGATGTGATTATGCCTAAAAACTCAGTTAATTTTTATAAAGAAAAATAAAAATTCTTCCATAAAAAAAACATGTAATACCAAATACCCTAGTTAAAACTAAATTACATTTTGTAAGAACTTTTTTTTTGGACACACTCTGTTACAGAGAGAAACAAGGGCAAACTAATTGATAGCCAGCCTTGATTAATTAAATAAATAGCTGTAAAAATATATGAAATAATTACAAGGGAATTCATTAAAAATAAAATTAATACTTTTTCTTTTAAATAAAAATATGTAAAATATATGAAAATGGTAAACATAGAAATATAAAAATATTGTAAATAATGACTGACATATAAATCACAGGCTGTATATTAAAGTAATAATAATATATTGTAAAGTTATACATAATATATCTTAAACCTCTTCTTTTCAAAAAAACAATTTAAAAAAAAAAATGCTTTATGTTTAGGACAGTGATGTCCATCCCAAATCGACATGCAACCATTTTAATTTCGACATTCGTGTCGCGGGCCACATGGTTGAAAATGTACCAAAAACGAAATGAAATTGACCTGGAACTATTAATTAATGAGACATTTGTAGTTTATTTTTTTTAGCATTGGTAAATTGCAAAATTTACCTACTGAAAATATGAACAACTTTGTAGCTAGCTTTACAGAGGAATTATTTTCTTGTCTCTTTAGGCAAATATTCTCATAAATCCTCCAATCTCTAGACGTAGTCTAACAATCTTTTATTCGCAGCTCAAACCAAGAATACCGGAATATTTGTTTCCCCCTTATTTAAGCTGATGTTTTTTTTTAACAGCCACATTTTCATTATAAAAAAATATGTTGGCTTATTATAATGTTCCAGAAAAAAAAAAAGTAAAGATCAATGCACATTTCCTGTTACAGTCTACAGTCCCATTTCATAAACACACGAATGTTAAAGGTCATGGTACAAATCCATCAGAAATAGTTAGGGCCCTAGCATAGGTAAAAATACAGTTTCAAACCTTTTTTATGGAGGGGAGACTTTTTACACTTTGTGCCGACGTTTCGGCAGGCCGGATTGAACCACGTCATGGGCTGGATGTGGCTTGCAGGCTGTATTTTGGGAATCACTGGTTTAGGATGTTCCTTCAGATTTGAAGATAATTACATCCTAACCCAAATCTCCTGCAGGACAAGACGAGGATAGCAGGGTTCAAACCCTGGTTTATTGAGACGGCTTAACCATAGTCCAGAGCACAGGCTCTATCTTACATTAAGTTTCAGGAACTAACTACTAGGGAAATAAAGGATTTATTTTGTTGACAAATGGAATTTCCAAAATATTCCATAACAATTATATTAAGTAATACGATAATTATTAAACTTGAAAGACTGTACGATTACTTACATTTTTTTTCAAATTTCTTAAAAAATCTAAAATTATATTTCCAACAGAAACTAGTGAGCCAAAGCTGGTGTCAGGGTTTTATAAAACTGGGTCACTTTAAAAAAATGTTAATCATCAGTTTAGAAAATATTAAATCTATTATAGTGAGATTTTTTTTTTCTACACATTACAATGTTATTGACTGAATACCTTTACAACCTAGTTTGAATAATTTTGTGATGCTGTGACTTTCAATTCATAAATAACAACTTATTGCAATAACCTCTTTCAGCAAGCAACGTGAATGCTAGACCATGACAAAATTTTTTGGAATGTTTGATAGGCCACAAAAATATTGAATATTTTTCTGCCTGCTGGATATGTACAGAAGAAAACAGTACAATGAAACAATGCAAACCACAAAAACTTATTTAGCAATATCATTCAGGGGCCTAGATTCATTTAACCGTAGACACTCATCATACAATGCCACATAATCTTATCTCAGAGCCCTAACCTCATTCTCATCCACTGTCAGGCTCCGCCTTGTCAAAAGTAGGTCCACCTCTTGTTCTGCATTTCTCTCATCTTCACTGGAAAATTGATTTTTGAAAACAAATAATTATCTGTGTAAACTTTTTTTGAGAAATTGTTTTCAAGGACATTAGAATAAAATTGAAATGAGAATGATATCTGTCACTTCACACTTTAAACATAATTTTAGGTAACAAGTACAAAAAGGGAAGTAACATTTCAATGCTGATAATAGCTACATTAATAATTTTCCCAGATACAGTTAGACTTCAGCAGTTTATGTAGCAAGTTTACTAGAGTGACTAACAACTTTATTTGATTCAATAGATGAACAATGGAATCTTCATATCAAAATACATACATTGTGATATTGTTATGTGTAAAGGGTGAACTTCAACTGAAACGACTACTGATCTGATCAATAAAAATAATCCAGCAGAAAGGATTATAAGATAAACCAGTGAACTAATATATCCCCTCAGAGCAGAAATAAGTTAAAAATCAAATCAACATATACCTGGATCAATATTTGTATGGCTAACAGTTAATGGGGCCAAGTAGCCAGCACAAGGACTAACCAACTTTACTTCCTCTATGTATGTCAGGTGCCTATTAGAGTTGTTGACCTAAAAATCTATAGTTCAAAATCTCAATCTACACCAAGATTCAAACTAGAGAGCCCTTGTTTCAGAGGCTAAATTT
The DNA here is from genome assembly GCA_021533235.1 of Biomphalaria straminea. Lineage (NCBI taxonomy): Eukaryota > Metazoa > Mollusca > Gastropoda > Planorbidae > Biomphalaria > Biomphalaria straminea. The sequence continues at coordinate 22,291,225 of JADKLZ010019686.1, read as the reverse complement.
ACTTTTAAAATTTTGATTGTCTTTATGTACCAAGAAATGCGATGACATGGAGGCCAATACCAGGAAAATGCAAACAGGAACGTTCTCGTATAACTTGACGTCATACCTTCATGGAGGACCTCAGTACAGTGGACACCAGGTGGGAGGAGACTTCAGACATTGCCAATGATAGATATTTATGGAGACAGCTTTCCGCCCAAATGCGCCGAACGGCGCGGGAGGACCTAAGTCTAAGTAAGTAAGTTTTATGTAAAGAAGTGAAAACCTGTTTGAAACTATATCAACATGATAATATGAATTAAAACTTACAAAATTTTGGCTCCAATATCATATTCTTGTTCACTATTAAGCTTGACAGAGCTATTGCTGGATCTAGAAGAAGGCTCACTGTCATCATTCGACTCATACAAACTCATTCTAGAAATCTGGCCATCCGCTTAAGTTGAAAAAAAAAATTTATAATTATTACATAAGCTGATTCATTTAGGAAGATGATGTTATAAATAATATAACCATAAATAGCTAATGTTAAAGAAAAAGCAGATGATCTATATTTAATCAAAACCAACTGTTAACAAGCTTGCACTGTGAATGACATAAGCCAAATTTTATGGAAAACTAAATAAGTTCTATAGAAAGTATCCGAGACAGGATCAACAGACAGGATTTGGTTGAGGTTGTTCAAAGCTTGCACTGTGAATGACATAAGCCAAACTTTATGGAAAACTAAATAAGTTCTATAGAAAGTATCTGATCAACAGACAGGATCAACAGACAGGATTGGTTGAAGTTGATGTTCTAATTAATTAGGACTTAAAAGTTGAAATCATCTCTTTCAAGGCCCCTGGACCAAAAATAATTACATTTTGCATTGCAAATTGGGTTTTGAATTCCAGTACCCTTGTCACTATTCGGATGCATAAATGTAGATATTAATTAACTCTTGTGCTGCTAACTTAAGTGCTAAACATGATGGGAAGAAACAAAATCCACTTTGATAAATCATAACTCATTCCTGACTCCCATATTTTGGGTTCACATTAGACATTTCTCATCCTTAATTTTTTAACTTGCATTTGGCAGATATCATGTTCACATTTAGATATGTCTTCTAAATTATGATGAAGAAATTAATAATAATAATAATTAAACCTTAGTTACAAATATCTTTATTTACATTATTTTTATTATCAATGCCTTTAATTTCATTATCTTTATTATCCATGAGGGAATTTGGCTTATAATTTGTGCATTGCACATAACATTTTCAGAATTATCCAACAAGATAAAAAGAATAAATTTTTGCATTTATATAGATAGCCCTACTTTCATGGTTATAGCTATAGAGTGCTATGGTCCAATCTCATTTGTGAACCAGGTGGGGTGAGGGTGTATCTGGGAGAAGGTTATCTGTGCTGCCTTAAGGCGCTCAATTAACACAACTCTGCTCGAGCCCCCTTCATAGGTAGCCAAGCCAAGATATATAGCAATTTCACTTAAATATTTCATGTGAAATATTTACATCAGAAAGTCAAATATTTCATAATTTAAAATAAACTATAGCACTTTAAAAAAAAAAAGCTAAATATTTTTGTACAAAAAAAGACAGTATGTTAAATTAACAACGGACTCTTCAAGCAATTAAACAAAAAAATTATATCAATGTAAAAAAATGGTTTTAGATTCCTTTACAAATTGTTATACAAGCAAAGATTCAAATGTTAAATTGCCAATAATAGATGAGTTCACATATTTCTAAATATTATCTAATTCATTTAGGAGACCATACCTAAATTAAACCATTTACCACAGAAACCAGTAAGTAACACAACTATGAGGTCTATTAAAAAGAAACCTATCAATCTATTTTATTTTCAAATCAATGGAGTTTTTTTTTGCTTGTAAGATTACTTGATTACGTCAGAACCTAGCCAAAATATTTGACTGTACCTGTTAGACGTCCAGTATCAGAAGCCAGCTCCCATTCCAGCTGATCTAATGCCTGCTTGTCCTCTATGTCTTGCTCTTCTGTTACACCAACATTGTCATAGCTGCTCAGATCATCACCATCCATTACTGGAGAAACCAAAACTATTTTTAGAATTCATCGGCGGGAAAGAAAAAAACATGACAGCTAATAACGTGTCGTCTTCCATTTAATTTAGTAAAAATTGTTTTTGAATTTATAATGCTTAACTTTTTCAACACAAATACTTTTTGAAAGTAAATAGCCTATTAAAAAAATACTAAATAGTTTTATTCACAGAGAAGCGAAGCCTGAGCTAATAGTCACATACTAGAATTTGTATTTTGCTATTTTGCTATATGAACTATTAATTATAAAACCTAAATACAGCTTAATATGTATTCCTGAATCAACAAGTGCTGTAAACTTATGCACAATATATTTTAATAACAAAAATCTAGTATTGAAAAGAAAATCAAAATAAAAAAACAATTATCTTTTTTTCAAAATAAAAAACAAAAATAATTAAACCTGAAAATAAACAACACAAAAATAACATAGAAACCTAGAAACAACCTAGAAACATGGCTTAACACATAGTTTTCACCTTCCCCCTTTCCCTCTAGCTTAGAAAGGCTTCACACAGATTTTGTTTTTCTGAAATTATTTTCAATAGACTTGCTCAATATTCTTGTATTTTCTGGTCAGATTTATATGATTCTATGATTCTTGTATTAACAATTTGTTCCAAAGTTAGAACTTAGAAAATTTTATATAAATGTTTTTTATTTTTAAAAAAATATTTTAAAAAATCAATGAAGAAATAGACTTTATGATGTGTAAAAAGACAATGGCTTATGATCATTAATTTAGAAGTTTATTTATTAATTATTAAATATAGCTTACTTATTGCCCTTGATTCTCTTCCACTGAATATGGAAACTGGCCGTGAACTGCCTGGTCTTGAACTGCCTGGTCGTGAACCACTGATTTGTTTTTCATTTTTAATTCCTCGTTGCCTAGATTGTGCGCCTGCCTTCTTAGAAGTAATACTGATTCCACTAAAAGGCCTGACTTCAGTTTCCCAGTGCTGGTTATCCTCCAAAGAGGATTTCAAATTCTCTCCTCTCTGGTTTCTGAGGGTCAAAGTGAGGTCATTGCCATCATCGTAGTCCATGCCAATAGTGGTGTCACTCTCAGCCCCGCTATCATCCTCGAGCTGACTAGCCACCCAGCCATCTTCTTGTACTCTAGACATCATCATGTTAGCAATGATTGTGTTGTCAGGCTTTTGAGAGTTTAATGAGGGCTGGGTTTTTCTCAGGGGCTCAGTGGCACCTGAAGGTAAAAGAATAAAACAAATTTTACTTATAGGGCTTTAATTTTGCCACATCACTGGCAGGTCCAATTCACTGGATTCAATTGTATAACAAGATTTTTTTCAAGACTTTGGAATTCATTCTGAATAATCAGCTGGTCCAATTAACCGGTGGACCAATTAATTCAATTTGACTATATCAAAAGATATTTTTAAATATTCCATTTGTATATAACCTTTTTTAAATATTTGATATGCATAATGTAGACTAACATTATTTTAAATTTTTCAAAGTAATCAGTACAAAGTAAATAATAAAAAAAAATAATGTAAAAAAATTAATCTTTACAGCTGCCACTGGTTTTAGATAATTATGATTGATCATCACAATCATACACTCCATAACTGACACTGGTAATGGACTAAAAAAGTGAAATGGTAGTATTTTACAATGGGGTGGTGCAGGGCCGGTCTTAGGCCACTGCAGCCTATGCGGTCGCAGTGGGCCCCGCGCTTTCATAGGCCCCGCGCTAATTTAGGGTGTAATTATTAAATTGCAAAATATTTACGAAACAATCCTGGAAACCTCATGAATTTATTAAAATCTCTTGAAACCTCTTTAAAATCTCCAGTAAAATAAGCAAAATTATCATTTGTGGGTGTCATTCATTGCGGAAAACGCCAATCCTACGAGCGACAAAAGAAAAAAGGCATTGTCAGCTTTCATGTAATAAAATGTAGTATCCTCGAAGCAACAAGTCTTGATTACTTTAATGAAGACATCTTAGTAAGTACAATGAAAACCTGAATAACTGAAATGGCGACCAATCAAGGTAGCTATTATGACATATATATAGCCTAAAATACAAATTTGTATGTTTATTTAATATTATCACAAGCATTGTCTGGGTCTATGATGATTACTAATAATGGAATTGGAGAGATATTTATGTTACTGGGAAATATTTTATTTATATATATATATATTTATGAAAAAAAAAGAAGATTAAAGATATGTAATTTTTCTAAAAGTTAAATAGTTTAATGTACAGATCGCAATTACAAAATCTTAACTTTCCCGTATTGTCCTTATTTCCTTACAAACTAGGCCCCGCGCATTCAGTTTCGCATAGGGCCCCGCAATTGCTAGGACCGGCCCTGGGGTGGTGAATATTTTCAGAAGTTAACCTGTTGACCTAATATCCAATGGTATGCCAGGGATTCTAGTATTGGTGAAGGACCAACAGAAGTAGGCCTACTGTTTTCAAAATACAATTATTCAATTTTCAAAGTAAAAATACTCAAATGATTGAACACACACAGTGTACTTCAGGTTACAATAGAGTTCAACATTCAGAATACTTAACATAAAGTTTTAAACTTATAGATTTATCTTAAAGAATACAGTCGTTACTTCAAAAAAGTTTTCATGAACTGATTAGAGCTGCCAAAAAAGTTTGCATCTTTTATTTAAAGCTAGTCACCAACTCAGTTTGAACGCGAAATTTGTCAATACTTTCGTTATTAGAAATGAATCATCTTCCCACCATTATTTACTTTTTAGTATATAAATTTGAAGTTACCAGAAGCCAATGATTTTGCAGAACTAAAATGTATAGAATGCTCACTTAATTATTGTAAGACCAAAACAAATTATCTTGAAGAATAAAAACAAAATGTAAAATGTCTGTACCTGATGAGCTATTGGGTCTCATATTTGAAGATTTTTGTGATGTCTTTGGAAGATTTGTTGAACTTAATGGTCTGTGGTCTGAATCTGACTTGTTCAAGATATTTTTAGCATTTTTAACTGGTTTGTTAGAGCTTTTACTAATAAGAGAAGATCTCATTTGAGTTATATCAGAATCTGAAACTTGAATAATTTTCTGTGGAGTGCCAGTATTTTTTCTCAAATAATTTTTTACATTTTTATCTGGTCCTTGATTGAAATGTTCTGAAGCCTGGTTGTTCTGTGCTGGTGCTGGATTGTCCACAGATTTCAATGCCTGAGATTGTTGTCTATTGGTAGCAGCCGATCTGTTTCCAGTTTTCATTGACTGAGATTTGGATGAGTCTTGTGATTTATTGGTGAGAGTTTTTGCATCTGCTGAGTGTGCAGAAGTGGCATTATGTCTGTTTGATGTTTGTGGTGTAGAACTTTTGGTAGGTATTTCAGAATTAATTCCCTTTGGGGAGGACATTATCTCCCTTTTGTTTGTGTGGGATGACAAGGTAGTTTTTGTGATTGTTTTTACTTTCCCATCAGCAACTTGGACCCGATTTAACCTTTGACTGCTTCGGCCGGTTTTGGGAGTGGATGGAGCTCTGGGTGTTTTCATGGTTGCATGTGAAGCTTCCTCTGTGAACATTTCATCTCCAAATACTAAAGAACTGTTAACGCCCAGATCAGGGGAGATCATTTGAACTCTGAATATAATAAAGACAAAAAAAATTCTGAAGTAAAATTTTGTATTGTAAAACATTTGTCTGATTAGTTAAAGTATGTAGACCTTTGTCATATTCTAATCCAAGAAAGGTTAAAATTCATAAATAAAAACATTTGATAAATAGTTTTACATTAATAGAAAAAAGTTCTCTAATGGTTTAAAAGACTAGGTTTTAAGATTTAAGAGATCACCCACAACTAAATACATAAACGAGAGTCTCAATAGAGATGCACTCAAAATGGGTCTTCAGATAGTCCCAAATTATGAGTATTGGCTACAGGTCAAATGGTACCCCCCACCTCAACATAGTCATACGGAGCTTGGATAGAACAGTACACTTATTAAGGCATTTCTACCAAAAGTCATAGAGGCGCTTATCACAATGTTTCATACTGCATAGGGAAAGCAGGAGCATTTTTTTTCAAAAACTAAAGCTTATCTGTACAAACAAAGCTATTATTCTGCAATGCAATCATTGGCCGAATGGCCACCTATACTTGTGAGACTTGGAAGTCAATCATAAAGGTCAAAAAGAGGCTAAACAAGGCTTAGCAGCAATGGCTGAGAAGGATCCTATGGATAACATGCCAAGATCATGTCACCAATAGAAATATCCTTTCCAGAAGACCTTAAATCCTGAAGCAACAGCTAGAAAAAGGTTGTGATAATCATCTATGAACAATCTCTGTGGAGAGCGCTTGCCCTATGCACCAAACAAGCATGGAAGAATCTAATTCACAGCTAGGACACTATACCTGGACTGACTAGATGATGGCCTCCATTCTGTTGCTTGACCACTTACTTGACCACTGTAGGAATACGCTAGCGTCAGCGCCTGGAAATTATCTTCTAATTTAATGTCACTCAGTGGAACATTATCTCCCAGGCTGCTCTCAGGTCTCCAGGATCGTGGTGCCATCTGATACACTAATAAATAATGCAACATAAAGTTTCATAGTTATATTAAAAAATTTTATATTTAACTTCTTAAATTTGATAATTTAATTATTCAATATATATTCTATATATAAGCATATTATTGGCACTAAATATTAAATGTAAAAAAACAACTTATCCAAGATTTTGGATAAAAAAAAATGTCTTCTAGGTCATGCCATTCCCAAAAGTTAAATTTTCATGTTAATTGATTATGAGATAATAAACTAAATAAAATATGCTATCACCATTTTTTTAATTTAGTAAGAAAAAAATAAATCAATTTTTGCATTGATAAATTTACCACAAATTAAATGATTTTCAACTAGCAATTACTAAAATATTACTTAAGGAGTCATTGAAATACTGTTTGTATCTAAATTTATTAAGGTGCTTTGTGGGAAGACTAACCAAAACCTCCAATCAAAGACTTACATCTGTTGCTCACTTTTGTGCTCTTTGACCTTTGATCTTCTGAATTTTGTTTTCTGGAAGTTTCTTGGCTGTGATCTCCAGATTCCACTCCAGACAAAAAGAATCCCTCCATGGGAGAATGATACGAGTACTGAGGCAAGATGGTCATTTGTGCAACTTTTTTTAAAGCTTCATTTGGGCATTTTGTCAAAATGCCTTTAAAGCTGTAAGAAGAAAAAAAAAATACTAAATAAATATTATAGAGAAAGCAAACAGTTTATAGTTTTATAATGCAAGAAAAAACATTTCTCCACTTTACACACCAAGTTTAAAAAATAATTTTAAAAACTTTTTGCTTATGCAATGATTAACACATAAAGTCAAAAATTAAAGTGAATTTCAACATTCAACAAGCTAACAAATAGTTACATCATTTTTGTTTACAATATTAATGACTGACTTTGTCAATAACAAATTATCAATGCAATTTATCTATCAATAATTATATAGTAAGAATACCTTTGGATTAAAATCTAGATACCAGAAAAATAATATTGAATCTGCTTAATGAGAGCTACAAATAGTATAATAGATAAATTTAAATAAAAACACTGACTGTGGCAGTTTAATAAGTATTTGATTCAATTGATAATTAAATTGTTATAACACTTAAAAAGTGAAAAAGGCTAAATAACCTAATTCTTGAATTGGCACGACTCTCTGCTCTGGATGCTGGCCTTGACCTTTTCCCAGTAACAGCTTTACTTGACTTTAGCCTAGAAGTAGAGTTTCCCAGTGCATTGTCTCCTGCCACTTCAGTAGCAGTGGTAGAGTTTATATTTTCATCCTTAATGACACCAGGAGTGGATGAGACAGACGCCATGTGAACTTTAGGTTTGTGTCTTGAGCTTAGCACGGGCTGACCTCCGCCTATCATTGATGAGGACGGCCTGTCTGTGTCAGGTGTGAACAATTCAGTGATGGCATTTCTCTGCACCTGAGATTTTGAACTGTTTGTCTTGGTAGTATTTTGATTCATGGACTTGCTGCAATACAGAAAATATTTCTCTAAATTTACAAGATAAAAATAAGTTTTCCCTTAGGACTAAATATTCTTGGAACTGTCAATAATCTTTTGTGACCATTGTAATAATGAAAAAGTATGTTATATTTTTTAAATGATAATGCACTAGGTTTAGTCCTTTACCATAAAGAAATTATACATACAAGCAATCACATAGTATGGGCCACATCACATTGAATGGGCCACATCACATTGAATGGGCCACATCACTTAGTATGAGTTATGCCACAAAGAATTATTATTATAGCTTTTATATAGCGCTACTTTTATGCTTATAGTATGCTCAGAGCGCTTTGGTCCAATCTCATTTGTGGACCAGTGGGGGGGGGGGGTATCTAGGAGTTGGTTTTCCATGCTGCCTTTAGGCGCTCAGTAAACACAACTCTGCCAGAGTTGGGTGTCGAACTTTGAGCCCCCTTCTAGGTAGCCAAGCCAAGCCAAGTTCAAGCACACTTAGCTTCTCGACCACGCTTCCCACAGAATGCGCCACATCTCTTTATATGATCCACATCACTTTGTATGAGTTATGACAAACAAAATAGGCTTTATCACTTAGTATGGTCTACATCACCTAGTATGATTTAGATCCCCTAGTATGAGCCACATCATGTAGTATGGTGCCATATCAAGTAGTATGGTGCCATATCAAGTAGTATGGTGCCATATCAGGTAGTATGGTGCCATATCAGGTAGTATGGTGTCATATCAGGTAGTATGGTGCCATATCAAGTAGGATGGTTCCATATCAGGTAGTGTGGGCCACATCACTTAGTATGTGCCAGATTATGTAGTATGTGCCATATCGCCACACAAAACTTATCAGCTCCAATGGAATTAATCCTCTAATGCTATGGAAAAAAGTATCTAAGGTTTGATCAGCATTGTGTCTTGGGCCATTTTGTTTGGGCTGGATAAGGCCCACAGGCATTAGGTTAGACATCAATGAGCTACTTCTTCAGGCCTCTATTGTCAGGGGTCAAAATCATCCATCTTTGTCTTTAGACTTAACTAAAAAAATTAAAATTATATTTCCTGCCTTGACTCCAGAAAGGTCTATATTATCTGGCATACCTTGATGCCTGATAAATAAGTCCCTAAATTCTTTAAATTAAAAAATATGTTTCTGATATTTTATTTTTTAGACTAAGATCCATGGCTCACCTGTCTATATTATTTTCCAGTTTCCAAGATTCCATGGGTGAGACTTCCTTCACCAGACAAGTGACTTTGTTGGAAACTGTTCTAGAAGACGTAGCATCGGTCTGCAGAAATTAAAGTCAGAGGTCAAGTTTATAAGAACAAAAACTTGATAGGAAGAGAAGAAGTTTATTGGTCAAGTCTTGTCAAAATGACCTTTCAAGTAAATTACAGAACTTCTATAAAACAAAAATGTAAGTAGATTTTGTTCATCAATCTTTAACTAATTAATGTCAGAGATTTTAATCTTTATTACGCATTGGGAATCTAGCTGATTTAGCATATTAATGAATATAGAATAAAATAATAATAAGATTGGTTGCAATATAAAAGATGTGCTAACTGTTTATTTTGTTTTTTTATTATGCCTTAGTGTTTCAACTATTTTTACTACTTTACTTTTTTTTATCTTTGGTCCTAAAATAACTCAGCAGCCTAGGGAAGCCATATTAGCTTTGAATTTATGATTACAACTAATGAAGTTCCTCTTTCAGACCTTGTAGTCTACAGGGCAGATGATGTAAAGATTAAATGTTTCTGTAGCCCATGGTTGACAATGGTGTCATGTGGCCAGAACAACAACCAACCACCTTTACTTTTCCCACCTAATGTCACTTAAACATTTGAGTTGGGTGGACTCAGGGACACCCTAAAGATCATGAAATTTAAAATCCCAGTCTTCACCAAGATTCAAACTCAGGATCTCAGGTTTGGAAGTCAAGCGCTTAACCCCTCAGCCACTGCATGCCCCAAATTCTAACTAGTATAATGTAAAGAAAAACCCAGACAATTATTTACTTTATCAGGCAAGATAGGAGACAACGAGTAGTTTGTTGCAGTGTGATGATCAGGAGTTTCTGATGCCTGTACTGCCTCAAGTAATGACTCAAAGTTAATGTGGTCACCTTCCTCTGTTGACAGAAATCATTTGGAATATTTAGAAAATAATCCAAGTAGAAATTGTAAACAACACCCCAACAATAATGTCATTGATATCATAGCGATGCTAGATCTAGTGACTTCAGATAAATTTTTTCTTAACAAATAATTTTATCCTTGACAGACTAATAAAAGCTATATCATTTCTGTTGAAGTTTCATAAATATTTTCTCATCAAATACTTTCCATTGTTACATTTAACTTTTTTAAAAGGCTAAAGTTATACCCAAACAAGAATGTAGCCTTTCTCAAGGCAGTAGCTAGATAAGAAATGTAAATTTAATTAAGTTCAATAAACTTGCAAAGGTGACTTGAATAAGTACAAACAGAATAAGTCAGACAAAGCTGTTTGCATCAGCCTGCACTATATGTGTGTAATTACATATAATAAATGTGAAAGTTATATAAGTTATTATATATTGTATTTTTTAAATACTATTAATTAGTTGTTGTTTTTTTTCAAAGTTAAATAGTTTTTTAACTTTTTAAATTCTATTGAAAATATGTAATGCATGACAAAAAACAAAAGCACAAGAAGTCAAGAACTAATCTTTTAAGTTTATACCTAAATTAGACTCTAGTGTCCTGCTACCAAATGATGTCTCTCTACTAAATGGATTGTTCTTGGCAGAAAAGGTGCTGGACAATTGAGATTGGCGGATTGGTGTGATCTCATACTGACCACTGCCAGATGAGTCACCAATCCTTGGTGTGGACATCTCAGCCAACTCAGTTCTCCTGTGCTTTTTCAGCAAGAGTCGATCAGCATAGGATAATGTGGATTTAAACTTGATCTCTGGTACCCTCGGCTGTTCTGTGGTTCCAATGGATTCATCCAGTGTCATAACTAAAATATACAATCATTTTGAGGTGTCACAATCCAGTGTTGTAAACCAGAATAGAAAGGGCAGGCTAGTCACATGGGTGTGTATTTAGTGTAACGCTTGACAAAATACATAAAGGCTGACCAATAGTAGTTAGTATTATTAGGTCAGTTTAAGTATGCAGAAGAAAATTATGTAAGATTTTTCTAAAGAACAATTGATAACAATAAAACTTGGATGTCATGCCTAGAGCCTGCCAGTTTGCATAGACTGCCTCTGGCTTGGCAATAAAACTTGGATGTTGTGCCTAATATTCCAAAAATTATTTTTTTTATTCAAAGTAAGTTTTTTATCAAAAGCTAGATATAGGATAAAAAAATTTAATCATGGGAAGGTAATTGTAAGTTCTATCATTGTTAAAAAATAGCAAGAAAGATTGATGTAGGCTGCCATATAGATGTGAAACTAGCTATAGCCGACGTCAGTCAGTCACTAGTTATCAGTCATTGTTCTAGCGGATTATTTAAGGGACTTCTTCACTATTGGATTATATGTTTGTAAGCCTGTATCTGACTTGTATTTCAACTACTCTATTCCAGTTTTATACTTAGGATTATTTATTTTGTTGATCAGAGTTTGAATGCATTAAACTCAAGAAAAATTCATTGCATTTGTTTTTTTTAGAATATCCTAGTAGTGCGTCAAATATATTCATAGGCACCTTCGAATCGGTGTATGCCATATGATTGTAGAGACAATACAATATTCTCTCAAAAAAAACATCATATCAGCCACTATGCGCACTAACCAATGTGACTGATTTAAAATTTAAGCAGCATGGTGTATCCAAATTAGACCAATGATATGCCCTATATAACAATTCTAATATATCAAGTTTGAATTTACCATGATGGATATCAGAAATAAACTAATTCTTTTTCTCTTAATCTATAAACTATTATACAAATGTTGAGAAAAAACATATGCCATTGACTAAACTCTTTTCTAAATATTTAAATTTCTGTGTTAAATAATATTTTAGCTGAAATTTCTAGATCAAAAGAAAGTAAAGTTATTACCAGGAGCTTTTTGTGGAGATAAACTTCTTTGACGAGGGCTGAAGGCTTGAGGCTTGTAGGCTTTTGTTTCTTCCCCTTGCCTCCAGGCCATTAGAGCTTGTTGGAAAGATGCAGCACTCTGGGATTCATCATAGTTTCCGAGTAAAAGGGATGAGTCACTTGGTGGTAGAGGACTGGCTTGAGCTGCACCAGACTCATTGTGCAGGGAGATCTTTGGAGAAAAGAAACAAAAATAAGTTTTCACTTTCATATAGTTCAAGTGATTGAGATCAGTTCAATAATTATTGGTGGTGATTCTTACAGTTCTAAATCCAGGAAACTTTTTAGTTGCTATTAAACATTTTATATGACATTGATATTTTTAAAAGGTGAGGCATTATTGGGTGCACAATTTTGACATAATTCAGCCAATTAAATCTGTATGGTACTATGGTGCCTGACAGTTTGTCTACATTGACTAAGACTTAGAAAACAAAATAAAGTTGGGATGTAAAGCATTTTGCCTATCAGTATCTTCTTATCTTATCTTATATAATATAGACGTTACTTCAAAAAAGAAGATGTATGTATGTCTACACTGTCTCTGGCTTGGCAATAAAACTTGGATGTCATGCGTGGTGGCTAATATTACTAATATTACACATTTTTTATATTTTTTTATTCAAAGTAATTTTTTTTTCAAAAGCTAATGAGTACTTTTCTGTGTCAAGTATCTTAAGTATAAACTAGTGGGTTATTGTTTACAGTGACCTTTATTCTCAGTTTAACTAGCAATCATTCCTTGATTTAAAAAAAATAATTTAAATAAGTGTTATCAATAAATCTAATAAATGTAAGCCTGATATTAAAACTTTAAAACTTTTACAACATGCAATTACAAAATACAGACTAAAAAATATAATACAGTAACAGAAATATATTACAGTAATAAGTAACTTCAACAACAATAAACTAGTACAACTTACTGAATAGGTTGGAATGCTACCACTAGCTTGACTGTCACTGCTTCAACAAGTAAAAATAAAAATTAACTCTTGAAAAACACTTTCAAAACAAACATTTTCAAGATTTAAAATACAAACAAAAATTCAGTTTTGTTAAAACCAAGAGGTCAGAAGTTTCATCAAAATCTGTTCAAATCTTTTCTGTCCAATTCAACATCACATTTTTTTGTTCAATTCTATAAATTCAGTGTCTGTAGAATTAATATGAGTTGGATGTGATAGAATAATACATTTTGATATGATTAAAGAGTTTATGCACATTTTCTTCCATAACACAAACTATTCAGTTTAAAAACATATGAAAAAATAATATAGCTATTCTAAAAGCACAGTCACTTAACAATGGGAACCAGTTCATCATGGGATTGAAAAGGCAGATAGACTATCAAAGGCTGGTTCATAAATGAAACAAACAGACAGACAAATCAATTACAACATTCTCAAGTCAATGTCAGCAAGCAATTACAAAGAAGAGTGGCCCAAACAACTGGCATCAGGAAGCATAAGACAAACTTTTTACAAAGAAATGATGATGCCATACAAACTTGACAGTATCAATTTCTTCCTCTGCATAGAGCAAACTGCTACCTTCCAACTAAGACACACACTTTTAAATTTTGCTTAAGCAGCATTAACCCTACCGACCAAACTAAATACTGCACACCCTTTACAAAACTTTCGATCATACCCTATTTGCAGCATTTTATTTCACCTTACACCACAACAGCCCAACATAGCCAGCACTCTGTATGGCAGTGCTGAGCAAGTGAAAAAAATAGCATTCTGGTTTTCATTGACATAGACTGCAAAAGAGCTTACAGCTCAGCAGCATTGAAGAAGAAGAGTTCTTATCTTATCTTATCTTATATAATACAGACGTTACTTCAAAAAAGAAGATGATTACGTCCTACGCGTCATGCATTCAGTCATGCATATTTACCAGTGACTTAAATTCTGCCAAGTCACTGGTTTTCCTGGCTAGCTCAGGCAAACCATTCCATGCTCTATTGGCACTAGGGAAGAAAGAGCATTTGTACAGATTTGTCCTAGCATATGGGACGAGGAATGTGCCTTTATCTTTGTGTCTTTCTGAGTATTTTATTAAGTTTTGTTTTTGTATTTGGAGATTATGGTTCAGTGTTTTGTGTATAATTGCTACTTTACTCTTAAGTCTTCTATCCTGAAGGCTTTCTAAATTTAGTGATTTTACTAAAGGTGTTACTCTAGTGAAATGTGAATATTCGTTTGTTATGAATCTCACTGCTCTATTTTGTGTCTGTTCTAGTTTCTTAATGTTTTCTTGAGTTGAGGGGTCCCAAACAGAGGATGCATATTCTATTATTGGCCTAACCAAGGTTAAATAGCATTTTAGTTTTATGTTCTTATTTGATTTATAGAAATTTCTTTTAATAAACCCTAATGCTTTGTTTGATTTTTTTATAGTTTCATCAATATGGGGATTCCATGACAGTTTTTCATTTATTATAACACCTAGGTATTTTTGCGTTTTTAGTCTGTGTTACTGGTTTACCATGAATAAGATAATTGGAATTAATTTGTTTTAGTTTTTTTGTTACTCTTAATAACTGACATTTTTCTGGGTGGAAAGACATGCTCCAATTTGATTCCCATTTCTGTAATTCATCTAATTCTCTTTGTAAAATTTCTGTATCTTGTGTTGTTTTTATTGTCCTATATATTATGCAATCATCTGCAAACAATCTAATTTTTGTTCCTGAACTAATGCAATTTGGTAAATCGTTTATGTAAATTAGAAATAGTAGTGGGCCTAAGACTGTTCCTTGGGGGACATCTGAGTTTACTGTTATTGGTGTTGATTTAGAACCATCTATTATTACAGTTTGTTCTCTTCCTATCAGAAAATCTTTAATCCACTGATGCAATGGACCATCAATACCAAAATATTTTAATTTTTTAAGCAAACTATGGTGGTGAACTTTGTCAAAAGCTTTGGAAAAGTCTAGTAAGATAGCATCTATTTGTTCACTATTATCTAAACCTTTTGAAAAGTCATCAATTAGTCCTATTAGCTGTGTTTCACATGATCTATGTTTCCTAAAGCCATGTTGGTATGGAGTAAGGACATTATATTTATCTAAGTGGTTTATGATGTTGCTACATATTATGTGTTCTAGGATTTTACATGTGATGCTGGTAAGTGATACTGGTCTGTAGTTTCCTGGGTCAGATTTTTCTCCTTTTTTAAATAGAGGTGTGACATTAGCTTCTTTCCAGTCCCTTGGTACTCTGCCCTGGTTAAGAGATGCCTGAAAAAGTATTTTGAACACAGGTGCTAGTTCTTTGCTTAGTTCCTTGAGTAATCTAGCTGGAATACCATCAGGTCCCGACGCTTTATTCGGCTTGATGCTGGCTAATAGTTTTTGGACTCCATTTTCCTGTACTTCTATCTCTCCTATATTGTCTACTTGGTTTAAATTAATTGATATGTCTTTGTCTCCTAGGGCTGAGAATGATGATGCAAAGTATTTGTTTAGGATGTTAGCTTTAGTTTCATTATCGTTATGCGTTAAGTTGTCTTGTCCTTTTAATGGCGCTATGCCGGTTGTTTCCATTTTCTTAGACTTAATGTATGACCATAGGTTTTTGTTGTTATCTTTAGATATTACATTGTTTATGTACTCATTCTGCAGCTGTCTGCTTACTTTTTGGGTTAGGTCAGTGGCGTAGCTACCAATGTGCGGGTGGTGCGGCTCGCACAGGGCACCAAGTGGAGAGGGGCCCCAAAATACCCCAAGTGTGTATTAATTTCCTTTTTCCCTGAGCTTTTCAGTAAAAATGACTAAGTTTATGGACACGAACAAACGTAAGCTACTGTATTTTAAACATGATTTGAAGACTAGTCATGTCGCTATTTTGTTTCATCTCCTCGACGGTTATCATTGAATCTATAAAAAATGATGAAGAAGAAATGACTTTAATATCGCAGCTTCTAGAGACTATAAAGGACAGCACACAAGCATGTCTTTAGTATACTTCTCAAAAATTCATACTGAAGAAGCTGAACCATCAGACAGTGTAGACAATACAGAAAGCAGGATAATATTTCTAGACTGAACTAAATTGGAGTTTGGCCTGATGTCATCACAGATAATATTCGCATACACCTTGTCACTCAAGGATCTGAAACAGTTCAGCGTATGAACAGTCAATTCAGAGAGGTGTATAGACATCAAAAATCAGCAAAAGGAATGGATAGAAAGCTTTCAAAGGCTTGGTTTTTCCGGCAAATGTCAAAAGGTGAGAAAGTTCTTAGAAAGTGAAGGTGTTATTCGCCAATAAAATAATCCTTATTTTGCTTCCCCTGCATACTCTTCTCAACAAGATCAAGTACCAAATCTTCATTTAAATTCAAAGATAGATTCAATAAGTGGTGGAGGTTATCCCCAAAAATAGAAAAACATGAGACCAGCAAAGCTCACATTCAGTCATTGCTTGATTGGAGTTCGCCTGAGAGTAGGGAACAGTATGACAACAAGGCCAAAGATTTGATTTTACAAGAGTTAAAAACCTGGAGAGACTACCTGAAGAGAATCTTGGACATATTCGTTTTTTCTCAAAGCAAAATTTGGCACTTCGTGGGCATCGCGAGCGAGCTGAAGAAGTGTTGGAAGGGCAAAATCAATGCAATTTCTTGGAGTTAGTAAAATTACTATCAAAGTACGATTCACTCTTGAGGGAGCATGTGCTTTGTTCCAGACCGAATACATACATGTCTCCACAAATACAAAATGAATTTATTACAATATTGGGGGATCTCGTTAAAAAACAAATCATACAGCAAGTAAAACAAGCCAACTATTTATTTTTGACAGTATACCTGACATCTCAAAGCTGAATCAAACTTCCCAAATTTTACGGTAAGTTGTCATGGATAATGACGGGTTGAAGGTTCGTGAGTCTTTTATTGACTTCATCGACACAAAGCACAAGCATGCTACTGGAATCGCTGAGATGATTCTAGAAAAATTGCGTTCATAGGCTTACACATACTGGACTGCATGAGTCAAGGCTATGATAATGCTGCGGCCATTAAAGGTCAAAACTAAGGTGTCCAAAAACATATTCTAGAAGTCAATTCCAAAGCACTATTCATTGCCTGCTCAAACCATTCTCTTAATTTAGCAGGAATTCGAGCTGCTGAAGCTAAAGTCAGTTCGGTAAAATGTTTTGGTACACTGGACCGTTTACACGCCTTTTTCTCAACTTTAACACACCGCTGGGATATCCTCATCAAAATAACCGGAACTAGCCTTAAACGTTTAGTTGAGACCCGCTAGAGCGCCACAGGAGAAGCCGTCAAGATGGTTAGGGATACATTTTCTAAAATTATAGAAACTGGAGACATTAAATAGCAGAAATGAAGATTCATCGACTAGATCTGAAGCAGGTGAATTATTAGTTGCTATTCAGTCTTTTAATTTTCTCACATATCTTGGATTTTGGGCTCCTGTATTAACTGAAATTTAGGATTTGCAAATCTACCTTCAAAAACAAGGATTGTCTATTTGAGACTGCTCACTCAAACTAAAAACAGAGACATTTTTAAGTAATAATTGAGAGGACATTGCTGAAGCCAGCATTACCTTTGCCGAAAGCGTGAGCTCAGATCTGAGAATCAGTACAGAGCCTTAAAAACGTATTGGCCATAAGAAAAAGATGCCTGGTAAGAAAAGTGACGATTCTATACTTACACACAAAGAAGAGCTAGGAAGGGAAATTTATTCTACCTTGGACAGGATTGTTCAAGAAATAATCATCCAATTCAAGCAACTTCATGAAGTAGCAGTTATATATAAATTGTTGTCGCCTTCCCAACTAATAAATGCTCAGGTCGAAATCAATCTCAATATCTCTTGCGACATTGATAAAAACGAATTTCTGCTAGAGCGCAAGAGGCTTCAACGGTTTGTCACAGTTTCTTCAGGAGCCTCCGAACTTCCAAAACAAAAACCCTTTGAGCTCTTGAATTTTATAAAAAAAATACCAGCTAGATGATTCAATCCGGAACATCGTCATCATGATTCGCATATTTTTTACTATTGCGGTAAGCGTCGCTACATGCAAGTTTTTCCAAACTTAAACTGATCAAGATTTACTTGCGATCAACAATGACAAATTTACGACTCACTAATTTGGCCATTTCATCCATTGAACAAGAACTGGTGGAAAAAAATGATTTCGATAAAATTATTGATACTTTTGCCAGCAAGAAAGCGCGTAAAATTCACTAGTATGTTTATGAAAAACTTTTTTTTTTTGAATTACCAATATTTGATTAATGAATACATATTATTTTGAACAAAAAAATAAGGTTTTGTAATGTTATTATTTAGTTAGTTTTTTTTTTGGGGGGGGGGGGCACCAAGATGGGGTACCGCACCAGGCATCATATACTCTAGCTACGCCACTGGGTTGGGTGCTTAATTTTTATGTACTTTTTATAAACTCTTTCTGCCTTAGTTTCTTTAAATTTTCTATATAGATTTTCCTTCTGTTTACAAAGCTTCTTTAATCTATTATTAAACCAGCATTTATTTATTTTATTTGATGTGTATTTAGTGGGTATGTGATTTTCTATAATGTTTTTAAGATTGTTTTTTATGAAATTCCAGAGGTCATCAACTGGTTGGTTAATGTCTTTTTCTGTTAAGAATGTTTGTTGAAAGTTAAATGTAGCTTGGTGTAATTGTGTTAGGTTACATTTGTTCCAGAGTAAGATTTTTCTTTTGGGTTTTATATTGGCTACTGCTTTTATCTGACTGCGTATTTTAATGATTTCATGGTCTGATAGACAAGGGATAATATCATAGTCTACTACTAATCCAGGTCTGTTGGTTATGAATAGATCTAATGTATTGTTTAGTCTAGTTGGTTTTTTAATGATTTGATCTAAACTTAGGTTGTGTAAAGTTTCTATGAAAAGCTCGTTTATGTCCTTGAGGTTTTGGTGTTTGTCTATGGTTAGTGTTTTCCAATTTATGTCAGGTAGGTTGAAATCACCCATAATCCAAAGGACTGCATTTTTATTTGTCTCTTTAAGTGTAGTAAGCTGATTGCATAGGTCTTGCATGTAGTCTAAACTAGAGTTTGGTGGTCTATAAATACTGCCTATTATTAGGGATGTTGATGTGGTATTAATTTTACAAAAAATTGATTCTATATTTTTTGAGTTAGGTAAGGGGATTTCTTCTGCTATAAGAGTGTTTTTTATTGCTAAGAGAACTCCTCCATGATTATCAGCCCTATCTTTTCTAAAAATTTCATAATTACAGTTGAAGATTTCTGCATTGTAAATTTCAGGATGTAGCCAAGTTTCTGTTCCTGCAACTATATCTGGTACCTCACATTGTAATAAAACTTCCAAGTCTGATGTTTTATTTCTAATGCTCTGAAAATTTATTACTAATGTTTTAAGGTATTTTGGTATTTCTTCTTTAGTAGGTTTGTTTAAAGAGGTTGTTGTATTAGTTTTAGATTTAATAGGAGTGGATCTGGCTAGTGGTTGGTGAGTTTGGTTTGTGATGATGTTTAGGATGTTGTATGGGTTAGAAGTGTCCGCATCAAAGGAATCAAACAGTCCTGATGTAAACTGAGGTAACCCACATGGTACACAGTGCCACGAAGCGTCCTTCTAAGGACAATGTAAGAATAATATCAGCAATGAAGTTCTTACCAGATATTACTCAAAACAATGACGATTAAAAAAACACTTCATGATGAGGATTTGTATGCCAACTACAATAATGTTGTGATATGTATATTTCACAGTTTCACAAGTTGAATAAATGTGCTATATAATGTAAAGTTTTCCAGGTTTAAAACTTAGACAACAGAAACAAAATCCTCTAAGTTCTGACTGCATGAGAATAACTTTTAGGTTAACCTATATATTTTTTTAAATGCCTCTATTCCTATTTGGTTGGTAATAATTTTACATACTCTCAATTTTGAATGATTGAAATAATTTTTTTTAAAAAGAAATACATCTAAAAAGAAGGACACCATCATTCAATATTAAATGTTTAAAAATTGGAAGAATTTTAACATCCGGATTCAAAAGAAATTTAGTTACACTTCATTCGTTTCAGATCTATGTAGTGTAGTGTAATACATAATTACAAATAAAGCTGAAAAAAAATCATATAGCTACGCAAAGCAAATGAAAACTTTCATTTATGCGAGTTAGAAACACCTCTTCTATTAGTTGCCTTTGTTAACCTCTATATATAGGGCCGATAATGTTGTTACTAATTCATCATACAGTACTTTTAGGGATACTTTTTGTAATTTTATGAGTTAATATTTGTTCAAATAAGTTTCAGATTTTTCAATAGAGTAATTTTTATTTTTAAATATGATAAAAGAAAGAGGAAATGTGCCAATTTTGATCTGATTCATTATTATTTTATTTCCCAATAGCTTTACTGAAGTACTATGGGAAGATTTTTAAATCAAAATAAACCACATCAGTAATAGTCAAAATACTAAAAGTGACAGTTAAATATTTTAAAAAAATATATATATCCCAAACTGAAAGTAATGATGGGAGTAAATCTTTGGCAGAGATTCAGAAAATAACCTAAAAGGAAATTAATGATGGACTTACTGTGATGATTGAGGTTCAGAGCCAGTCCTTGGTGACATACAAATTCTTGAACCAGTTGCCTTGGTAATGAAAGAAACAGATTGTTTTTTTTTAAGCAACAAGCTCTTTCTATATATCTCAACTATTTTTTACAGTAAAAAAAGGTCTAATGAAAGACAATTGCTAATCTATTATCACAGTTAATTATTGGCCTTTAAAATTATTTTTTTTACTATTAAATTAGCCAAATTAATGACCAACCGCCTTTACTTTTCCCCAACTAATGTCAGGTACCCATTAGATCTGGGTGGATTCAGAGGCGCCCAAGGATCCCGAAATAAAAATCCCAGCCTTCACCAGGATTTGAACCCAGGACCCCCGGTTCAGAAGCCAAGCGCTTTACCAGTCAGCCACCGTGCCTCCCCACTTAATTAATGAATATAGAATCAGTTTGCAGCACCCAGTCCTACACTCTGACAGAACCTGCGATGCCGCTGACCCCAAACTGTATCGGCACTGACGTTCCTTTGGATACATCAGCTACGTGGAGAGGGGGAACTGATGTGTGGGCAACATCGTTCCGGCCATAGCTAATGCCCAGGCATTCATCCCACCGAGATGATCCATAGTCGCTTTCTGACTGAAGGAAGCCATAGTAGTAGTGAATATAAAATCTAACTTTGTGTAAATTTATAGGCCTATAAATAATTTCAGAAAAGTCTGGAACTACTTCATTGTGAGACAACTTACACTTAGTGGCACACTTCTGTGTTGTTTGAGAGCACCTTTTAAATGAAATGCAGAGAAACATCCAAAGCAGAATATCTCAGAGCACTGAACACATGTCTAGATGGAAAGAAAACATTCATGTTATGTAGGATTGTCAACTTGTTATATAAAGAAAAAGTCATCATTTCTGTTTCATACAATATATATAAAGGAAGTTGACTGTTTTAAGAGCAGGATAACCAAAGATCTTAAAACAAACAAGAACATAAGTTTAAATGATTTTTAGAAATTAAATGAATTTTTTAGAAATTAAATGAAATTTCATATTTTCACTAAATCTTTTAAGTTATAGACATTTGTTGTTGGTTTTTTTAATAAGAAAATTATACTGCAAAGATCATTTTAAAAATACGCAGAGATGGTGGCTTACATCATTCATTCTCAGCCACACCACCAGCCTGTAAACCTCTCTAAATTAGGCAAACAATGGACTAGTTCTCAATAAATGAGATATAATAATTTTGTAGAAGTGTCAAATATGCATAAAAATATCAAGCTGACAACTTACCAAAGTAGCAGTTCTGTCTTCGCACTGGCCACATTTGGGTCCTCCCTTAAGTTTATCACCTCTGGGCGTTATACCTGTAGGTAGCTTTCGTTGAGCTATGTTTTTCATGGTGCCAGGTTGGCTGCTACGTTTTGGAACATCTGGATGTAAATGTAAAAAAAAATAAGTGATAATACGAAATTATATTAGTAGTAATAATAATTATAAAGCGCTGTTAACTAACAAAATGTAGGCTCAAGGCGCTGTAAAAACATTACAAACACAAACATGAGACATGACAAACTAATCTAAAAAAAGTTCTAAACAGATAGGTCTTGATGTTCTTCTTAAAAGTGGTGTAGTGTATTCTTCTAAACTAAGGCCTGCATGAAATAATATATTGATCTTTATTGTTATATTATTAAAATGAAAACAAAGAAAAATAAAAGCATTTTTATTATCGAAAAAATAATTTCTCTTGTCAATTAGATAGATGAAAACTAATTCTAGGTGGCACAAAATGTATTATTAAGAAAACTAGCTTAGGGACATTGAAGTGATTTCTATTCTGAAACTTAAAAACTTCCCAGGAGCATTATTGCACAAATGTCTAACTAGACTTTCTGTGAGCCCCTACACCTCTACACTGAAGTGTGGTTCTGAGCACCTTTCTTCATCTGCTTACATGTCATTCCAGTATCTTCATCTACTGATGACTGACATCTTCCAGGTTTGTTTTGGCTGCCCACTTGCCTCTTTTTCCGTGGATTCCAATCAAGTGCCTGCGTTACAACATTGGCAGTTGGTTTTTGCAAAATATGTGTCATACTCGGCTCCATTTTTATTTTTCAATGTCTTGGCTATGGATTTCTGCTTGGTTCTCTCCCACAAGTTGACAGTAGATTTCTTTTTGGGTCACCTGACTTCCAGTATCCAGTGTTGGTAAAGGGAAATAGTATTTTCATATTAGTTTTTTTTTTACTCCCTAGGTCTCGGAGCCATAAAGAAGGACCTACTTAATGTTTGTGTTAAACTTAAGATTCTGATCTTGTTCTGTAAATGCTAACCAAGCTTTATTAACTCTTTCTCTCCTAACTGACGATACCATCGTTGATTCCACCAGAATGTGGTAAATAATTACGGAGAGAAAGAGTTAAGACAATGTACTATATCGTTATCAGTTCCATCAACTTTCCTAGCCCTACTTCCAAGATAGATGAATTAGTCTGCATCAAGGGTGTTCTCCCTTTGTGGTATGACTGGCTCTCTTGTTTGTTATTGATTCTCTCAATTTGTGTTTTCTTTTTGTTGATCAGTAGTCCAGTCTTTTTCTCTTCTTCTGAAAGTCTGATTAATTTGGCCTGAGTGTTTTGTTGTGTATTGGAAAAGAGGCAGATATCGTCTGCAAAATCCAGGTCTTCCAGGCGTTGAGTTAGGGTCCACAGTATGTCATTTTAATGACTGTTGCAAATTACCCAACAAAACATTAAGAACTAAAAAAATGCATTCTTGTTTTATCTCTGTGGAAATGGATTGATCATCTTACAAATGTGTCACTTGGTGTGATAAGCCACCATAACACTATTTTTATGATTATGTTGACCTTCGTCTGAACTTTGTAATAGTTCTGTTATGATATATGTTTAGAGTAATTTGAGTATTAATCTTGAGACCAAAAGACTAGATATAATAGGTTCAGACAGAAAATATGACATGTTGAGAGATGCTTAGAGAGAAGACTGGACTACCATTTTTCCCTTGAAAATAAAAGCTTTAAATGTTTGTTAAGCGTTAGTCAGTTATTTGAAGAGTGTCTGGAAAGCCAAGCAGCTGTGTAAACTCGCATGAGATAGAATAGTTCTGATTGGAGCATAATAGCTCATCAGCTTACAAATTATGCCTCTGTTGAAGTACAGAGGGACTGCCATTTAATATACAAATCAGTACATAGTTCAACAAATAGATACTTCTAATTTATGTAGATTTATGCCACACAAAAATTTAACTAAGAGAGGTCTGGTATTAGACTTAACAGATATTACCAAGCGGTTCATCTTGAAGCACTTTGATTTTCTTTTTCTTTGTGTCTTTAGGAAGTTTGTCTGACTTAGACTGTAATACTTCAGAGGCATAACCGGTCAGTGATCCAACATTCTGTTGACCTCTGCCCCAAAATCCACCACCCTTTTTTCTGGGGATTACACAAATTCATTATTCATCAAATACATATTTTTGTAATTACAGAACAAATTTTAACAAGATTTAATTTATAACTTTTTGTGGCTATCCCTTATACAGTAAAGAAATAAAAAACTATTTGAAAAAAAATTGTGTGAACAGAACAAAGCATTCTATTTATGGTACATACTCCCTATCTTCTTTTTCTCTTGTCATGGCAGTCTTCAATTCACGAAGCCGTTCTTCCATCTTCTGGCTTTCCTCCTCCAGCCGCTTTGTTTGGTCACGTACCTGCCTTATGTTGCTACAAATAAAAAGAAAGAGAATTCAAAACTTCATTTTTACTTTTGCATTAGTCCCTGATCAAACATGTAGCCTAAAAAATTCTGATCCTTTAACTTAAATTCAACTCAACATGATGATTTTATCCAGGTAATGACTACTGTGTTCAGATTTTGTACAATTATATTGTCAGTCCTTTTTGATTGGCTTCTCATAATTGACTTTTACCAAATGACTGGTGTTGCACAACTAAATATTAAAGTTAATCTTCAGCCATTTGCATAGTTCATTATTTGACAATTTTTTAATAGTGGATAATGTTATAAAGTTGCGTAGCTTTGTAGCTTTAGATTAGCTCTTGAATTTTTTTTATTCAGTTTCTTAAAAATTTAAATTTTAAAAAGATGCCAGTATACTTGAAAATATTAAATAAATGACTGTATCATAAAATATTTTCAGAAGATCAACAAATGTATGTACAGAACAGTTAAAAAAAAAAGATTTTTAAAAAGGAAGCTTGTGTTACTAAATAGTTATATGGGATCCATGTTATCTGACAAAAAGGTTACAAAACAGGTTGACATAACTCCTCAGTTATTTCTAACAAATTTTGTGAAGGATTATATAATGATTTCATTGTGATTAGTTCAAAGCACTTGTAGTGAATGCAATTCATTTGTGAGTTTGTGACAGGTTTGGACCATTTACTTACAAGATCTTATCTTATAAATTATACATGTTACTTTAAAAAAGAAGATAGTTATGTCCTATACCTGTCTACATCAGACTAATCATGAATGTTAATCAAGTCACTGGTTTTCCTGGCTGACTCAGGCAACTTGTCCCATGCTCTAATAGCAACACAACACCCAAAGTCATCTTATATTATATATTGTATATTCAATTGACTCACTCAAATATATTAATGGAGAGGTCATTTTTGTTTACCAACAGCACCAAAATATCATTGTAGTATTCTTACCTTCACATAATAACATTACTACTACTAATAACAGGATAGTAAACTCAAAAATAAAGTAGCAATTATACATAAGACACTGAACCATAAACTTCAAATACTATAACAAAATTTAATAAAATACTCTGAAAGACACTAAGATAAAGGCACATTCCTCATTCTATATGCTAGGACTAATTTTTACAAATGCTCATTCTTTCCTAGTGCTAGCATGGAATGGGTTCCCTGAGCTAGCCAGGAAAACCAGTGACTTACCAGAATTTAGGTCATTGGTTAATATGCATGACTAGATGCATGACATATAGGAGGCAATCGTATTCTTTTTTGAAGTAAGGTCTGTATTGTAGGCTATAATATATGATAATTACCATTGCTACTAATAATAAATGAATAAAGAGTGTGATATTACTTAAGAGGCTCAGTGCACAGTAGAAATTCTGTAGATATTTTAAAGTTACTAAAATTAATGCAAAATAATAAATTTCTTTAAAAAAATATTTTTATCAGTCTCAAAAACACAGCATAATGGTGTTTGGGTCAAAACATTTCATAGCACAGACTTACATTTAAATCATATTGAAAATAAATAATACAGCCTTTAAAATCATTAAATACACTTTCGTTGATGTCAAACATTTACATTTAAAGATGAATTATTTGAATTATTCTGTCTAAAACCTAGATGGCTGCCTGATCATAGGGTATGTGCGTTGGACTGTCAGTCATCTTGATGGTTTCAGGTTGATACCTTGCCTACTGCAATCCCACATTGTCCGAAAGAGGTTTGGGCTGGCATGCTATGCAGACTCAGAAATTTATTGTTAAAATGTTCACTCTTAAAAGTCTTGTTGTCTCATTGATAAAACTGATTATCTTTTTTTAAGTAACCTATGCATTTTATAAGATAAACTGATACTCCTTTAAGATTACAACATAAATCCTGATCCAAGGAACCAAGTTCAAATTCTGGTTCTAGAATTATTACTCAGGATTCTAGAATCTTTCTCAGTCATATACAGCTGAAATAAATAATAACAGTGGGTCACTGTGCAGGTGGCTTTACACTCTTGCTAATCTGTTATACGGGGGGGGGGGGGGGGGGGAAGAAGATGTCTAGGAGTAGATTACCATGCTGCCTTTAGGCGCTCTAGAAACACAATTCAGTTTGATTTGGAATTCAAACGTAAGCCCCTTTGAAAGGTAGCCAAAAGGTATATGCCCCACAGACTCAGACCCCAATGTGGAATGCTCCCAGAACATGGCTTGTCTTAGAAAAGACAATTGTTTAACATTCTGAATATCAAGAGGACCAGAACAAGATGAAAGGAAATAATTTAACTACCACGCAATTCAGCTGGGTCATTAGAAGGAATTTAATTTCACAAGAAAATAAAAAAAAATGGCAACATCATGAATGAAGGAATTAAAATAAGGGAATGATTGATCTAATCTCACATTTATGTCCATTGATCTAGATTCACAAAGAAAACAAAAAGGTGGACACCAATGTTCTAGATTAATGACAAAAAAAAAATAGATATATATATATATACAAAATACAAATTGATAAGAAATATCTAAATGAAAGTAAAAAAAAATTCAGTGATTTTCAACTCTTTGATTTATAATGTCTCAATATTTCTTTTAATGTTAATAGTAAAATCAAATCAATGCACTTTATTACCCATTTTTTTTTTGATTTTTTTTTTTTTTTGCAAATTAAAAAATGTCTTAAAAATGTTTTGCAAATTATAGAAATGAGTATTCTAAGACAACTGAATTTCTGCACGTAAAACTTGGCAGTTGCTCTTATGTAAAAAAAATTATTTCAAATATTGATTCATAATTTTTTTTTAAATGTAAACAAAATATAATAATAATATTTATAGTGCAGCATTACTTCATCCGCTTAAAGACTTATTTAAAGGTCAAAAGGAGTGTTAAGGTACCCTCATTTTCAGACATTGTCATCTAAAGGGAGCAGATGATGTAAATCTCATCTGTATCTATGTTGGCCAGCACATTGATTAACTTCCTTTGCTAATTGCTTTCCCATCATAGGTCAAGTAACCATTAGGTTTCCTTAATTTTCTGAAGCTCAAAATCCCAGTCTTCAAAAGGATTCAAACTTAAAGACTCAAAAGCCTAGCACTTTATCACTTGGCCAGACTTTATAAAATGTATTTTATATCTTTTTTTTAAACCTGGACAATTTGTTTTACAAAGTTAAATATATATATATATATATATATATATTAAACAAGATGTGTCTTAGAATATCTACTGCAATAGGATTTAGTGCATGTTTTACAGTAACATTTATAAATATCTAGAGTTTATATAAGGCATGTATATTCAGATCAATAATTTAAAATAGTGTATTAGAGAGAATTTCATGCATTAACTTTTCTTTACAATATATACGTGCATATAAAAAAAAATTACTTACAAAAACTCAGTCCTCCATTAAAGGAATGCAATAAATGGGTGAAAAAAAACTTTTTGTCTCAATAAAATGATATTAATGGTTTTTTTTTATTTTTGCATTTTTCCTAACAGATTTTTTTTTCATATAGAGTTTAAAAATGACAATATTTGTAAAAATATTTAATATAAACAAATTTATAACTATAATATAAATATATATTTTTATATACATATAAACATATATATATATACATATCTATCTCTCTATATATATACATATCTATATACATATATATATGTGTGTGTGTGTGTGTGTGTGTGTGTGTGTGTGTGTGTGTATATACACACACTTATATTTGATTTTAAAGTGCAATACTTACTGGGCTCTCAGTTTGACTGACAAATCTTCCTTTCGTGTAGAAGTGTTGAATGCAGACATCCTGTTCCCAGTTCTGTCACAGCTGTCACACAAGAAATCAAACAGAGAATTTCTTGACAAG
Organism: Biomphalaria straminea; assembly: GCA_021533235.1. Taxonomy (NCBI): domain Eukaryota; kingdom Metazoa; phylum Mollusca; class Gastropoda; family Planorbidae; genus Biomphalaria; species Biomphalaria straminea. The sequence continues at coordinate 22,262,748 of JADKLZ010019686.1, read as the reverse complement.
CGAGACTATTAATATTTCTGAGAGATATCTATTAATATTTCTGAGAGATATGACATTATTTTAAAAGATTTTAAAACATGACAACCTCCTTAACCATGAGACACAGAAACAGATGACCTTTACATCATCTGACCCTGACCAATAAATTGCAAGGTCTGAACAAAACAAAGAAGAACCAAAGGATGGCAGAAAATCAAAGAAAAGATGGATTAATGAAACATATAATGGTGCCTCAACAATGGGACTTAGATATGGGTAACAAACTTTTCTAAAATTTTCATGATGATAGATTTATAAAGAGGCACCGAGGCAAATTTTTATTTTATATTTAGATATAGAGTCTGATAAATCTAGTATGAAAAGGTAAATATTTAAATTAAGAACAATCTGTAATAATAAATGTCTCTAAATCAACTCCAATAACAGTAAACTGAGGAGTACTTCAAGGAAGAGTTTTAGACCAGCTACTGTATCAATAGTTCAAATAATAAAAATGCTTGTCTTTCCACTCAAAAAAATAATAAAGATTGCCAAGTCATGTGGTATGCATTCTGAACTGTCCTTCGATGATCTTGGTGTTCCCTGCTTCGAGCCCCACCCACCTTCCTTCAGGAGGTTTGGGATAGGTTGTAATAATCTTTAAATCTAATGTAACACCCAAAACAATTTTAAAAAAATAAAAAACTTCTTATCTTAAACTAGTTACACATATTAAAAACTCAAAATACCTAGGTGTTAAAATAAATTAAAAGTTATCATAGGATCCCCATATTGACAAAATTGTTTAAAATCAAACAGAGCATTAGTTGTTTTTTTTTTTTAAAGAAATCTAAGAAGAGCATACACTAAAATGCTATTCAACATTTATTTGGGATATCTCAATTAAAGGGTAAATGTCACATGAGGTTTGCGGGACATGTTCTACGACAAAATGAACTACGCATACCAAGAATCGCTATGATATGGAGGCCAATATGAGGGAAACGCAAACAGGGACGTCCTCTTATAGCTTGGTGTCATATCTTCATGGAGGACCTCAGAACAGTGGACACCAGGTGGGAGGAGACTTCAGACATTGCCAATGACATATCTTTATGGAGACAGCTTGCCGCCCAATGCGCCGAACGGCGTGGGAGGACCTAAGTCTAAGTCAGGTATGTTTTTTGGACTGTTGTCTCAATGGTCCCTGGTTCAACCCTTGGCCATCTTCATCCCCTGCCAGCCTGCAGGAGGTTTAGGCTAGCATATAATGATCTTAAATACTGAAGAAACATCCAAAACATATAAAATAAACAAAAGTAGAGTACTTCTATACTTCAACCACTTAACTTAGACACCCCTGGACAGCAGTTTAAAAAGTTAATAATGAATACATAAAACACTGAACCATAACTTACAATTACAAAAACACAGCCAGTAAAATAATCAGGAAGATACACAGATAAAGCCACATTTCTTATTCCATAAGCTAGGACGAATTCATGGTATAAGTACTCTTTCTTCCCTATTACCATTACAGCATGAAATGGATTGCCTGAATCAGCCAAGAAAATGAATTTCTTAACAGAGTTTGTCTCCAATCAACATTCATGACTAGATTTACACATGGTTATTCTTAATTAATTATTAACCTCTTCATATATCACTTTGACAATACAGAGAGCAGTTTAAGTTTAAAACCTAAACTAAACTATTGTCATTGAAAAATCAAACATCTTGTTTAATGTTAGACATGAAATATTTAATATAATTCAAATTATTTATGATCATGTGCATGGAAATAATAAATAATAATAATATTATTAATAAAAACAATATTTAGTCTACTAGACTAGGTCTACTATAATATTAGTATTAGATGATCTAGATCTATGTCAAATTTATTTAGTCCAAATGTAGATCTAGAACTATGACAATATAATGAATATAATGATTATGCCTATGCCTATGGCGGCTATGCCTATCCTATATAATACTATGCTAGTATGGCCTACATAACCAGTGGTTTGGTCATTACATAATTATTAGTGTGATTGTAATATTTTATTTTAGTAAAATGATTGAAAGACCCATGCCCATATCTAGAGTAGATTCTAGACTCTAGTCAACGTCAACAAGTAATAACAAGTTGAATACCAAAATTGAAAAAATAACAAACTCAACACTGTCAACAGACAACATCAACAAATTGAACAACACTTTTTTGGGGACTTGTCAACAATCAACATTGTAACATTACAAAATATTGACACACTATACAGTCTATACTAGCAACGACTACCCACTGAGTCCATCGTATTGGCCCACCAAATGGTTTCAAGAATTTAAAATGAATCAACAAAACACAAATTACCGATATTTCTGAGAAAATCTTTTAATTGCAACCTTCAAACCCTATTTAAAACTGTTAGACTTAGACATGTTATTCTGAATGGAATCTGCAACCGGTGGCGTCCCCAGTGATGGATAAACAATTGATCCCTACGACAATCTCGTGCTCTACGAGAAAATATCAGAGTAGGATCAGTAGGGTAGGGAGAAAAAACGACAATTTTTATAACTTACCTATATATCAATGCTTGCCGTTTACACCGCACGTCTACAGAAATAACTATTTCGGCCGCATAATTTTAACCATTTTAAATTTAACCATAACGTGATTTTTTTTTAATATGGGGAAAAAATACGTAAAGATAACATCTAAGAAATGCATATTTTGTGTATTGTATATCGTGTGTAGAAAATGTAGGCTCTGCGTCACAATTAATTTCATGCCTCCGAAAAGGTCGCAATCCAGTCTACTCTTTACAAGTGACTTTTTTTTTTATTTGTCAGTTATAGATGTACACTTTTAATTGGGCCTTTATTTTGAGACACACCTTATACACACTTAATTAAACTCCTCTCACAAACACACCTTATTTATTGTTCGTGGAGATCAAATATAAACCCAGCTCCACAAGTTGTAGGCCTATATGAAACAAAATGGCTTATAGCCTAAATTATAGGCATTCTGAAAATGCCCAGTTGGCCGGAGTGACCGACGAATGGGACACTTTAAGTGACAGCATTGGCCCTCGTCTAATCTTTTATAATATATACGTGCGATATACTAGTTTCCTTTTTTTTCTATATAGTTTTGTACGCCTCTACCGTGTTTCTGGTACGCTTCAATCAAAACTCAACTGAATGGCAATATATTTTACAAAGCTTATATCAACTCACTATGGTGTCTGTTTGCCTTGTACAAGTTAAAATGTACACGTTATTTCTCCAACACCCAGTCTCGGATCAATCTGAAATTTCTCACAATTATTTCTTTTACCTGACAACACAAAAATTAAGAATCATTTTTTTTTAAGTTAGTTCATTAACTATTGGTTAGTAATTATTTCGTTTGTTATCTCAAACAAGGGAAAGAAATAGTACTTGAGTTGTTAGAATGCCGGCTCAAGGTGGCTTGAGCCATGAGTTCCTGCCTTTTTTAAAAATGGTTTTAAAAAACTATTACGGTAAAATTCACCCAGGTACCCCTTACTTTGTCCCCCCCCCCCCCCCCCCCAAATCCCATTCCCAACTGGTCCAGATAAGTGACAGGATAGCTATTAGGCATAAAATAGCTCAAAACAAAAAACAATTGGTAAAAGCAAATCTAATCGCACAGATTTATTGTTATTGGTTTAGATCTATTACAAATTTAATTACATGACAGATTCGAACTAATTGATACAACTACAATTACACTTTGTAAAAGTTTTTTTAAAAGAATTTTGAATGTTTTATGGTGCTTTTTTTTTATTCTCGTAGACGTCGCGCCTGTATTGCCACTATACTCGTGGGATTTATAACATGACCCTGAACCTATTAGGTTATATTACTTATTGCATGATGTTTTTAGTTAATATGGTTTGCCTTCCATAATTCCTATGGTAATCGTCGCAATATTCAATGATATCGTCACCACCAAGAGGTCATCCACAAATCGCATTAAAAATCTTAAAACTTGAAAACACGTGACCAAACAATGGCAAACATGTGACCAGACGTGGATTGAAAAAGAAACGCAAAGAATGAGAAGTAAAATTGTGAAATGAAAAGCAAAAAATTGCTGAAAATGTCTCTGTCATGAAACAATATTATGTCCCTTGTCAATCGGACACAAAACGATTCATGAAATTTGTCGAGTCTCATGATAATGTTGTTCACGAAATAATATTCCATGTTACTCCTGCAGTGAAAGTATTTATCTTTAACTTTTCTAAGGCTGTCGTTGCTTGAATTTTTTTTCTGAAGATTTACTCAACTAATAGATTCCATTGAATTTTAGTGAGGAGTTGTTGAACCACAACCCCTACGAGATACGATCGTGGAATTAAGTATTTGAAGTATTACTTTTTTATTTGACTACGCTCACGGAATTTATGAAATTCGGTGACTGCACATGTTGTGGGGAGAGGCCAACATCACACACCCCTTTCACCATTTCTAGGTTAAAGGAATTGGATGACGCAGTTTTGCTATTATTTCGTTTTTTTTTTCTGGTGGGGTAGGGAGATATGAGATAATTGCCTAGACGTAATTTAAGCTTTATATAATGTGATCAGTTTAGTATTGGGTTGTTGTTTTTTGGATGATCTTCAGTTTATTATTATTATTATTTTTAGATACCATAATATATGTTTTTATTCGGCTTTGCTCGTGTTTTTTTTTCGTTTTTTTTTTTAAATTATGTTATATAAATGGTAGGCCTATTTATCTAGTTACAATAGTTAAAATCTATGTCAAGATGTCTCATTGACTTAATACAACTTTCTTGTTGTAGGAAAATGTTACACAGCCTATAATAAGATCGCCATTATATCTAAGTAATGTTCATGCCAAGTTTCAAGAATGGTTGAACTGATCTTGATTTCTATAAAAGACATGCGTAGGCTACATACACCTTAATTTTACTAATGAATTTAATGTGGATTTGGACAACCGAATCGAGATATTAGGAAAGATCATATTCTATTCCTTTTTTTAAAATTACTAGGATACCCGTTTGTCCAAAGTTTCTTTTAGTTTGTGTTCACACATACTAGAGGGGAAAAACGATTCCAGGTTTTGTAATTTAACCTTTTTTTTTTTAAATATACATTAAAACTTCCTACTTTATTAGCTTGCATTAGTTTTGTTTAACAAAATGAACACTGGGTGATGGGCGGGTATTTTGAAAACTGCTCTAACGATTTATTTCAACGAAATTCAACACTTAATAATTTGTGTACATTTTTAGTGGAAAAAAAAAAGAATCCGATTCGGTCACATATATATAGTAAAAAAAAAACAACAACTCTGGTTTGATCGTTTTAATTTTTCAAAATATAATCATCTTAAAATTCTTTTTCTTTTATATGGCATCAGGGGAAATTACAAAACCTACTAAAATATTTCTTTAGATTCAGTGAAGAATTGAATAAATATATAGTAAATTAGTAAATAAACATTTTGCACAGCGTCTTATGATCTCGGAGTTCCAGGCATGTGCTGAGTAATATCATTAGATGTACTGTATATATAAGAATATGACTGTGCACAGCTCACAATAGCCGAAAGACTTCTTGCAATCATGAGGCATTACAAGAAATAAATAGAATGTCCTTCAAAATAAAGTAAAAATTGATTTTTAACAAATAGGCTATTTTGTTTAGATTAGGGCCCTAGCATTTCACGCAAAAAGGGAAAATCATAAAACGCTCATAAAATGTTAGTGCGAGATATCTCTGTCTTCTTATCTTATATTCTATAGGCAATGTGTCTACATAGTCATATATCTACTACCCCGTTTCACGTTTATATGGGAAGATAGTTCGCACTTGAAAATAATTTACATTTTTATATTATTTTATTTAGTTATTTTTACAAAATCAGGAACGTTTTCAAGATTTTACCAAAATTTCAATACTACGCTGAAATCATGTCGTCTCATCTCTGCCTGTGGTCCCTACTGGGGCATGGGCCACCAACCAGCTTCCTCCAGGCATATCGGTTCTGGGCGAGTCTCTCCAACTGTCCCCATATGTCTTGCCCATCTGCTTCGCATCTTTTCTAGATCGCGGCGCCATGTATTTCTGGGCCGTCCTCTTTTCCTCTTTCCATGGGGGTTCCAGGTTGTTATGTTAGATGCAGGCTTGCGCATGGTGTGACCTATCCATCTCCAGCGTCTCGGAAGGATATCTACTTCAATGTGTTCTGTTTTGTTCTTTGCCACAGTTCCTCATTCGAGATCTTGTCTGGCCAGCGGATCATAAGAATTTTCCTCAGGCAGGTTATATTGATGAATACCTGGATTTTTTTGACGGTGGTGATTGTGGTTCTCCAGGTCTCTGCTCCATAAAGTAGTATCGGCTTAACAATGGTGTTGAAGAGCCTAATCTTGTTGGTGCTTATTTTCCTACATCCCCATGTGTTCTTCAGCTGATGGAAGGCTGCTCGAGCTTTACCAATGCGGGTTTTGACATCGAATCTGCATCTGTTCCTCCATGGTGATCTATGATACTGCCGAGATAGGTGAAGCTTTCCAACTCTTCCAGCGCCTCACCTTTGACTGTAATGTGTGTATTGTTGAATGCCTTTATCTTGAACACCTTGCAGTCTTAACTCTGCTTATGGTAAAACCCATTCTATCTGAATTGTCTGCAACAACATTTATCTTTTCCTGCGTCTGCTGCTGTGTGTGAGAAAGAAGAGCTAAGTCATCTGCAAAGTCGAGGTAATCTAACTGTTTCCACAGTTTCCACTGTATACCGTTTCGCTTCTGGTCTGTTGCTGTCTTCATGACCCAATCTATGGCTAGTAGAAATAAGAAGGGAGAGAGTTAACAGCCTTGAAATCCTGTAATCTTGTGTAAAATCCCAAGCTTTGGCATCATTGCGATTATTGATAAAATGCGAAACTATAGATCTATATTGTTCAACAAAATGTATTGCAAAACTACATTATAGTTTCTCTTCAGAATATAATTTTATATTTTCTAAAAATATATAGACTCTATATTATCTTTTACAAGGTTTATTTTAATTTATGATAAAACATTCGAAAGCAAAATATGTAGGCTTGATTGATAGCACCGCAGAAACGGCTAATATGTTACGTGCGATATGATTAAAGGTTATTTATAAAGTTATGACGACAATAGTCAGGATTCAAAATTAAATTTGTTAAACCTGTTGCAAAAATACAGAGACTGAGCAACACATTTAAGAAGATTTATTACTTCATTAAATTTTTTTATTAATGTGTTTTTATGGAAAATTTTATTAAATTAAATGTGTTCGCTTTTAGGTCTGAATTAAATTTAACCAATGAAATAGCAGCTTTCAAACTGTTTGAAGCATGACCAAGTCGGACATTTCTATTTCTAAGGAGTATAACATCTAGTGAATTTTAACACAGAAATTGTATAGTTGTAGTAACATTTATCTTTTTAAATATCGGATTAACAAGCATCAAAAATGAGTACAGATCCGTCTGGAAAAGCCAGAACTGTAATGTTCAAAAACAAAGGAAAGGATGCTGATGTAAGAATAAATTCAATATACTGAATCTGAATACCCAAAAATCATTCATACTTTCATACTCAAAATCAGTCTCACTGTCTCAGATTCTCTTTCTCTCACTCTGTTATCATTCAATTCATTGTAATTACAGTACACTTGAGTACATTGACATTGTTACTCAAGTTACTGTCAACTGTTGTTAGTGTTAACACTCATTCACTGTACTGTTGTTTAGGACAGTGTCAGTAGAACTAGAAGTAGATCTATAATAGTATAATATCTATGTCTATAATGATAGTATATGATATCATAAAAATTGTCATCATACTAATCATAGATCATTAAAATACTTAACTGTAATTACTGTAAATAAAACAGAACTTTCCAATGCCTGGCAATGGTGTAAAAATTATGGCTGTCTCAGTGTCTGTTTAACACTTAGAAAGTTTTGATTTTTCTGTGGCGTTTTGACATAACAGTTTGACATTGTTGACATGGAACAAGTGAGAGAACTTGTCGCTGGCTCAGCCGGGCAAGACACACCCCCAGGTCAAAAGTTAAAAAGTTGGAAACGAGTTTCACAGACAATAGATTTACCTATTAAATATGAAATTTAATAGTAGATCTAGACTCTAGTTACTAGTATAGATCTAGGTAGTTCGATATCCGCGTATAAACACCGGAAGTAGTATTACATTTTTTTCATAAACAGTGTGCATAGGTCCAAACCTATGGTATTTTGAATTTCATAGTAAAATTAAATATTCCTAATATTTTGAACACAATTTGTGCTCAATGTGACCTGGAATGTTCATATTTTTAAAAGGCATGTCCCGATTACTCCATTGTTGGCTTGTTTTTATTTGTTTGAAGATAAAGTGACTGCATATTTTTGTTTTTATGTTTGTCTATTGAATTAGTCCACTTGCCAAACTTTTGAAAACAGAATCATTTAGGCATTTGCTTAAAAATGCGTAATTAATAAGTTAGAACCATATTCTCGACCTTGGGCTATTAAAAAAACCGACTTAAGTGAAGTCCTCTCGATTCACTCAAATTTGTGACCAATTATCGATAGTTTACATTTTCAGCACTGAACACTATATTTTAGGACAGAGTTGGCAGAAATATTTTTATCCTTGAAAACTAGAGATTTGTTAAAACATATTTACATCTATCACTGTCAGTACACATTTAAATCCTTTTCAATCGGCCCCCTATTTATAACCATCTATAATTTGAATAATTTATTTTTAAAAGCAGTTGATTAATCTACATATAGAAATAATTATTTTTACATAAGGTTAATTTTTTTTTTTAATTTTTCCAATTCAATTCAGTATATAGTTTTATGTAATCTAATTAGTTAGTTCTGTATAACAAAAAATTATTACTTATATTTAATTATATTTAATTCATAGAATTTAATCTTTGTTTTCATCACATAATGATCAACTACTCTAGATATGTAATAATGATTATTTTGCTATAAATATTTACTACTGTTATTATTATTATTATATTTTATACTATTAATTTTAAGATTTTGTATTACAAATATTATATAGCAATTATTGTTTTATACAAAAATATAAGAAATTTAATTTAATTTTGAAGGCAATACTATAATTTTTTTTTATATTAAGGTGAAACATATCAAGGACCCTTTAGAGTCCATTAAAAATTGCTAGATGCACCAGAGATTCTATTGAACTCTCAAATTAATGCTTTTGGTTGTCCTCTAATAAATTATCAAACAATGATATCTCTGCTTTTAATAATAATAACTAGTTGACCGGCGGCATAGCATATGCCGCTATTTACCAGGGCCGGCGACCGCAGTGGGGCCCGCATTTCATAGGACACGCAATTTTATAGGA
>JADKLZ010019686.1:22228399-22253317 GCA_021533235.1 Biomphalaria straminea | reverse complement strand
CCCGCGCCATCCTGTCGATTTAACATCCCTATAATTATTTGTCTGTTTAGCTATTGCTTTAAAAGAAATCAAACACATTTTTAACAAAATATAGTCATTTATAACGACCGCAGTGGGGCCCGCATTTCATAGGACACGCAATTTTATAGGACCCGCTCTAATTTAAAGTGTAAAAATTATTAAATTAAGCCATTTTATTACTTACAACAGATTCCCCGCGCCATCCAGTCGAGTTAACATCCCTATAATTATTTGTCTGTTAAGCTATTGCTTTAAAAGAAATCAAACACATTTTTAACATTTTAAAATAAAGTCATTTTGTCTCTCTAACCATGCTAATGCTTTTTTTTTTCCACCACAATTGTTCACAAATACTCGTATTAAAGGTCTTTTGCAAGTCAATGGATTTTTTACTAAAGAATTATAGAGTATTTGCGCTCCAGAAAACTTCTCTCTTTGACTATTAAATACATAAATAATTCGAGTTTTAAATATGGTTCTAATTTTTCGCATTATAAAATAAGTAAAGCCAATGCGTTAGAAAAATGATTAATGGAGCTAAAAATAGATTACTCGTTGTTGTTGTTGTCTGGCCTAATTCTTTGAGAAATAATATATAGATAATCTTTATTGTCTGTAAGGACATTTGTCTTACAATTTTTTTTATCAAACTATACCTCTCTCTACAATTGACATATTAATGAGAAGGTTTAAGGGATTTATCAGATCCAAGATTTGCTTAACTACAATGCTTGGGCTGAAAGAATATTAGGTTTCTTAATTTATTATCATAAAAAGCACCAATTGCTATAGTGGGTTTTTTTAGATGGTAAGACAAAAGTCAAGGGTAACAACGCTTGCATTATCCTTTGCACTAAAAAAAGAGATGAGCAAGAGAAATTTTCTTTTTATCAAGAAAAAGATGTGGGGTAATTATTATAGATTAATTCATTGAGAGTGGATAGATGAGCAAGAAATGAAATGGAAACTGAAATAAAAGCTGCTTTGTAAGATATTGGTCTGCATTCTCTTTAAACACATGTTTTCATCAAAAACAAATAATCTAAGAATCTGTGAGATTCACAATATCCTATTTAAAAAATTATAAAAATAAGGATGATGCTGAGATTATAATTGTTCTTTGTGATACTATTTTACATTTCCTTAAGCTTATTTTAATTTTATTTGATTGATTTCCTGATGTCTTAAGTGATAATTATAAATATTCTATATTATTTAAAAAAACAACAACATTGATTAAGAATCAACCCATACAATAGAACATCTAGACATTTTTCTTATATAAACTCATGCATTAGGCATTAATATTTAGAATAGAGAATTTTTTTAGGATGCCAATTTTTTTCCTCATTAATTTGAGTTGCAGATTTGATATATATGTAAAAAAAAATTACTTCATGCATCAAAAATTACTTTAAAACATAGCATTACTTTTCAATTTTTAAAATAATATTTTCAGCATAATAATTAATTCATACTTTAAAAGTAAAGGTACCAGGCACTTAAATATTTAAAATGAATTTTTAACAAACATAAGTACTTTTTCAATTACCAATAGTGTTTTTAGTGTTTTACTATATATTCCTTAAGAGTAAACTTTAAATAAAAATTATCAATGCTATCAATACATTTAAAATTAATTCAATGTTACATGCAATAAAGAGAAACTCACAAAAAAAAAAAAAAAAAAAAATGAGGTTCATTCTTGTTACAAAATTAGCTAAATTGGCAACCCAAACAAAAAAATTTTCTTGACCTGTTTCCCAGTTTGATTCAACTTCCGGTAGTGAACAGAAATGGCAATAGATCTAAAAAATCAAGACTTTTCACCTCTCAAATAAAAATTAATATCTCCCCTTCCACTTGTCATACAATGATAAATTTAGTATGATTGGAAATGTTTTTTCAAGCCCTATCCAACCATATAGGTTTTATTAGTATATTTTGAGTTTGAATTTTTTATTGAACTACCTAATAGATCTAGTTAAATCTAGTAGTAGTAGTAGATTTCTAGCTCACAAAGCTGATTTCATTTATATATTTATATTTATTATAATTTTTTATAAACTTTACGTCTTTACTTGTTTAGAGTTTAAATATTGAAGGAAATAAACAAATTATCATGTCTTAAGCTTGAAGTGGTTTTATGTCTTTTTCGAAATTTATCAAAAACTGTAAAACCCATAGCCATCAATGAACTTTTGAACTTTTTTGATATGACGTGCATAAGAAGGCGCAATAATTGAATAAAACTTGGTAGAATTATAGCCAGGCATAATATCTCTAGCATAAAAAAAAGTAATAATGTTTGATTATTTTCCTGGACTCTGTATTGGTAAAAATAAAAAAGGGTATTTTTCTAAATAAATTAAAAAGACATAATTAACATTCCTCATTAACTTAAGCATCATGAAGGCCATTGCCTAAAGTAGTAGATAACACTACTTTAAAACCTCTTACATTACATTTATAAAGTATAATCTGTTTCCAAGTGCAACCTGTATGAAAGAAAAAGAAATGCAATCTCTAAACTATCTGTGACAATCTGTCATTTTTTACTTGGCACTTATAGTTTTTTTTACCCTAGCTACTAGTGAAGGAGATCTAGATCTAATATTTTAAGTCTGCTAAACTTGGTTAGCTCAACTGTTAGCATTATAATTTTTAAGGTAATGGTTTACAATTTACAAATAATGTTCTACTTCAACTTGTATACTTAGAACTTATGTACATTAGAGTCTAGGAAGAGTATACATATTAATGCATTTTAAATGCTGTTTTTACAGATAAAAGACCTGATTAAAAATAATGTGTGCATATATCTAGATTGCATTGAGAAAGATTTACATTAACCACTTGCACAAAAATGTTTTAATTAATCCTATTTTAATATTGGTACATGTGTAATGGATGCCAAATTATGCTTTCCAATACCATCAAATTTATTTATAATTATTATAGCATTAATATCATAATTGGTTCTAAAGTTATATTGAGATTTTAAAGGGAAAGACAGATGGTTTTGACAATTTTTAATAATCGGTTTCGATTTACGTATGTTCATACATTTTTAATAATAACTTAGTTGATCCAAAATGGTCAGATTTTCACCTGGTCTGTAATTGACACATGAGTGGTAGATTAACTGTAGTAGACTAGGCCTACATGTGTACATATATCTGATCAGGTTGTTAAAATCAGGCTATTTACTTTTTAGATAGGGAGGGATGTGGATGAAAATATTGCTTGTTTTTCTCCCCATAGAGTTTGTTATATAATACACTCTAATGCTCTGACTAAATCTATATTCCTAGGCCTAGATCTTAGTAATATTATAATATCAATAATATTATAATATCAATATGCTTCAGCAACATATATATATATATATATATATATGAGTGTTTCTCCAGTACTGGTGACATATTGGTATTGGTTCACTAAAAAGTCTATAACTCAAAAACTTCTGATTAAAATGTCACAATTTTTTTTTCATTGCACATAGAAATGGTTTATTTATAAATTGTGATATTTTGAGCTTGAAAGGTGAATAGTGGAATTTTAAAATTGTAGAAAATGTGTGAAATAGTGCACAAAATGGCCTCTTTTGATGTAACATGGAATACCTGGCTTAGGTTGAAGTAATATTCTACTAAAAGCAAGGATTATTGAAGAGACATTTTTGTTGAAATAAGTTAACAATATAATGATATTGCATTAACAATATCTTTTTATTTTATATTTACTTTGGTATTACTTAGGTGTCGCAGTAAAAAATGTGTCACAGGTGCATCACAGGGTGTCCCACTTAATTTGAAATTTTAAACCTTTATCAATTGTAAACAAAGTAAAGGATTCTGCTTCCAATTGTGTTTCTGTTACTAAAAGCATCAATGATTAATTTACACAGTGCAATTTTTCTTTAAAACTGTAAAATTAAAATTTTTTTAGTAAAATAGGTCTTGGTGTCCCAGGTGATGCACCTCTGCACCGCTTGACAAAAAGGACAATATTTTTTTAAACAAAGTTATTAATGTGATGGGAATTACTTCATTGTATTTCTGATACTGCTTAGTACAAAATTAGATCCATTTTCTTGGGAAAAGGCTACATAGTAATTAACAGGAGACATTAATAGACATGGTGTCCCACATTTTTTCACCGTAGCACCCGAAACACTGCATATTGAATCATACCAGAAAATCTCAGAGGTTAAGATATAAGTAGTTTTCTCACTAAAGTTTTGAATTATAATAAGAATTAAGCTTATTATTCTTAAGTTTGATCTTAAATACATGTATACTATTTTTTTTATCTAAGTTAATGTAAATCTTATTGTTTTATCATTGTTTGAGGTGCATCATGGGACACCGAACAAGTCTTGTTCTAGATATAGGTCAAATGTAGATTTAAATCTACTCTATATTTCAATTTATATGAAAATCTTGTTTTGGATCATGTTCTTGGTGCATTGAAAGTCAGAAAGCTGCACCTTTAGTCTATGATTAGGTTATGTTTGAGGCAGTTATGTCTAATATCTTTTTAAAGAATTGTTGAACACACACACACAAAGGCCTAATACATAAATTTGTGGTTATAGAAACCTATTTTGTGAATCACTAATACAAGAATACTTGGTAATGTATTTAGAGACTTTAATTTTTTTTTTTACAGCATGTATTAAAAAAAAAAATATATTTTCATATTGGTGTCCCATTGTAGCACCCGCAACATCTTATAATATAATAATAATGTTATAATAAATGCTTGAATTATCATTGAGATATTGCAGCAAATAACAGCCTATATATTTAGCTTTAATGCAAATATAGCATAAATTCTATTTTCTTATAAAAAATCTTATTTAAAAAACTTTTACCAGTAGTGTCACAGGTGCTACGGTGTCCCATGTTTTAAATTGAGTGCAAACATAACCTAAGTGCTCAGAAACTTAAATTTCTCTACCTAGCTGCTTAATACAATAGAAACATTCAAATTATACTAAAAAAGCAAGCAAATAAACAGTTAGTTGTACTTTAATCATCAAAGGTGTCCCAGTGATGCACCTGAAATGCTAAAGTGGGTACACCCGTTTGCCAGCTATGCCGAGGAAATGTACATAGTCCTATTCATTTTCTATTGATAAATTCTTAAAGTATAATGGCTGAAGAAGTGAATACACTTAAAAGGAAACCAAAAACTTCCACTTTAATTTTTTGCCTTCTTCTTCTTCTTCGTTCTCATTGTTATGTTGGAGGGTTCAGATCACTACACCAATATCTGAGATGAACTGCGCAGTGGTTTCCAAGTCAGGGAGCTCTCCATATAGTTTTCTTTCTATTGGGGTGTTTTGGGGCCAGTGTCTTAGTCGGGCCTCTTGGTAAAGAGCGCAGTCTTGGAGGACGTGGTCTGCATTCTCTGATGACACTCCACATGGGCAGATATCACTGGTTCCAATTTTGAGCTTCCGGTACATGTGTTGTCGCATTCTGTTGTGTCCGGTCCTGAGTCGAAAGATTACACGTTGATCTTGTCGGGATAGCTTATAGTAAGCATCATCTTTCTTGTGATTTGGATGTGAGCTTGTCCATTTCTCATTTATTTTATTTATAATTAATTTCTTCATTTCTTCCGGGTAGAGTGCAGAGTTCATTTGTGAGCCACTTCTTCCATCCTTGGCGAGTGAGTCAGCCTTCTCGTTTCCCTCTAGTTGAATATGAGCTGGCACCCACTGAACAACAGTCTTTTTGCTGTTGTTGTTGAGTTTTTTCAGTGCTTCTCTGAGGTTTTCAACACTAGAGAATCCAGAGTTCTGCAAGTTCTGCAATTTTTTGCCTAATGTGACACTTTTTGATACCAGTACTGGAGAAACACTCATATATATATATATATATAAGACCGCACTACAAACAGCGATGTCCTTGCGAAAGACGGTATGGACAGTATAGAGGGACTTCTTATGGTCCGACATCTACGCTGGGCAGGGCACGTATCCCGCATGGGAGACGAACGTATGCCAAAGGCAGTCTTTTTTGGTGAGCTAAAAGGTGGTCGACGTAACAGAGGCGCCCCACGGAAACGCTTCAAAGACCAGCTTAGGCGTCAACTTTCCTTGGCTGACATAGAAGAGAGCACCTGGCTGCATGCGGCGTCGGAACGAGACAGCTGGAGGTCACTCACAAAGGCCGCGGGATACACATTTGAGACCAAAAGAAAATCTGCCACCGAGGACAAAGACACAATATCTCTAATATTTATGTACTAAGAACAGCTTGGCTGAGAAATTAATTACCTAGGCTTTTTTATTTGGAAGATGGTCATATTCTTGGTCTTTAAAAGCATATTTGTAAACTAAAGATAGAAATAGTAATCTAATAATTTTCATGGATGCTGCATTAATTCTCATGACTAAGTTGCTTACACACAGGGATGATAAAATATTAAGAAATCAATTACTGTGTGTAAAGCAATAGTTAACCTGCCCCTGATACTCTTTGTGAGTGATCTAAAGACTGGGGAATCAACACCACAACAACAAATGATAAAATTAACACTAGATTTAAGGAAGCGCTAGAAAAAATGGCTTAGAGTCACATGGACTAGCTCCCATCCCAATTATGATAAAAAAAAAAAAAAGATGCCTTTTATAAGCTCTCCTGACAAGACCAACACATAATTTTTGCTTTAGAACTGGACACAACAGAATGAGACAACATATGTTCTGGAAACTATAGTCAGGACTAGCGAAACTTGCCCATATGAGAATGCCAACCTTGTCCTTCTACTGGCCCCGTAACCCTCCTGCCTGATCTTGAAACCAGTTCACGGTTCTCAGATATGTGGGATAACTGATCTAAATTCTCCTAGAACAACAAAATGAGAATGAAGTTTAAATTGAGTTGTGTTACATTTACATGGAAATGAAGAATCTACCAGATACTATAAAATCATCATAACTGATCTACATTTTTCACTTTAATATAATATCATAGGCTTTAAAAAATAGACAGGGGAATTCGTATTACCCTAGTTTTCACATGTTGTTTTTTTTTTATTCATTCCGAGCACAAGTTGCTTGAATGCTTATCACTTAGTCTAGTTAGGCTGATCTGGGTAATTTATAGAAACCATGTGTGCAGCTTATCTGCAGCTAGGGAGGGGTTTGCAGCCTTCTTCTTGGAAGGCATATAATATTTATATAGCTTTCCTTCTGTTAGGTACCTGCCAGTGTAGTGTTGGGCTTTTACAAACAATTTAAATCTGCTAACTACTGCTACTGACCTTGTTACAATTACGCAAGAGATGATAATTTTAGAATTCCAAACAAATACAATGTGTCAAATTTTATTTTATGTTTACAACTACAGAATGCATATGTAACTTATCTGAAAGAGTTGTCTAGTTTGCTATCACTGCAGATAAAATCCAGACCTGAGAAGCTTTTACAAAATACAAGTATTGAATTATTAAGAATCAATGTATGGTTGATTGTTAATGATTCTGTGGCTAAATAAAAGACAGGCTGAAAAAGAAAGGCCTAGATATCACATATTTAGGATAAAAGAAAATTTTTCTATGTTTCAGGATTACTTATATAAATCATATTTTAGCAAGTCAAATTTCATCAATTATGTAATAATGTTGCCTGAATTAGATTGTACTTATTATGCAGAGTTTAAAAGTTTTGTATTTAGAAATGTTATGCTGAAAGAAAGAAATAGACATCATTGTAAATGATTTTAAAATATACTTTCAGGAAATGAGAAGGCGCAGAACAGAAGTTACAATTGAGCTTCGAAAGGTAATAATAATAAGTTTCACATAAATGTGCATTTTGTTCTACACATTTACATAATTTCTAACAGGTTTAAAATGCACATTTTTACAGTTTTTCTATCATTCCTATCATGTGGTTGTCCATTGCATTATTATGCATGTAAAAATTCCACATGTAATAGAGTAAAAAAATAGCACCTTTATCTCATTTTAATTAAATGCTTTACTAAAATTATTTGCCTTTTATGTATGTTTTGTTTTGTTTTTTTTTAATGATATGTTTACAATATTCACTGTTTTTTTTTTTAATAAGCTCCCATTCATAATTAAGTTTGATTTGCAATTGGTATGACTTTTTCTTGTTAGAACAAACGTGAAGAACACATGCTGAAACGCCGTAATGTTCCTACTCAAGATAGCACAGACTCTGAAGACAATGAGAAACCATCCACTCAATCTCTTGAAACAATAGTTGCAAATGCCAATAGTTCAGAGCCATCAGTTCAGTTAGGAGCTGTTCAAGCTGCAAGGTAATATTACTTTTATAACTGAACTTTAGGACCAACTACTATAATTATTAATAGAAGAAACCTTGCTGGCAGAGTGAGACTTATCAGCAATAAGGTTAAAAAAAAAACAATAGATGCATGGATTGTAAAAAAAAAAAAAAAAAAAAGGATTCAAGTGCTTTACACCACTGATATAGTACAGTGACAAAGTCCTGTAGTCTATAATTGGTTTTGTTTCTCTCCTTTTTTCTATCTCTCACTTTTGTCTCCCTCAGTTGGAATTTAGTCCATTCTTTGATGCTGTACTGACTTCTTATATTTTCACTTATATGCCTCTTTAATCTTATTGGATGCCCTTTGTCATTTTAATCTTTTAACATGATTTTTATGATCATGAGATTCAGACCAAATCAACTGTTTGATCCCATTGCTTTTAAAAATTCATCTTTTGATCTGCAGTTTTTGAAATTGATGTCTACTATTTTCTACCATTACTAAAGATTTAATTTTATCTCTTTGTTGTTTTTTTTAAGACAAGTATGTTATGCTTAAAGTTCTAAGTTAAAGTCTATAATCTCTTAACTAGACTAATGTAATAAATGATCAATGTGCCTTAATCATTGTGACAAATAAAATTATTTTACTGGGGTAAGGAGTTTGCTTTTTATTTGAAATCACTTGTATTAACTGCTCCTAATATTAATTTGTATTTGTTTTCTTTTGTTTAGAAAATTGTTATCAAGTGATAGAAACCCACCTATTGATGATCTAATTGCATCTGGTATTCTTCCTATTCTTGTCAACTGTTTGTCAAAAGAGGACAACCCTTCTTTACAGTTTGAAGCTGCATGGGCGTTAACAAATATTGCATCAGGCACATCATCACAGACACAAGCAGTTGTTAATGCAGGTTAGAAGATAGAATATGGTGGGCTGTTAAGTTCATTAAAATGAATATATCATGCCTTACTTGTATTATGCACTATTTTCTTTGAGCAATGAATTTAACATTTAAAAAAAATTTTTTTTTTTTAATTATAATTCAGGTGCAGTTCCATACTTTTTGCAACTCTTACGATCACCACACCAGAATGTTTGTGAGCAGGCAGTCTGGGCGCTGGGTAATATTATTGGTAAGAATAAGTGATTATTCAACTTAAGTCTCTACAAAATAAAGGGCCATAGAATAGTTACAACACAGGCAACATAAGTTTGAAACAAAGATTTTTATTTACACTCTCAAATTTCTTAAATTTAGTCCTTCATTGGAAATAGATCACAAACCTAATTTATATAAATTTATATGGATGGCAAGAAAATTAAATGAATAAAAACGTTTCTAAAGAGATTTTTTTTTCAGACGTTTGTATTGTCAGTCATGTGTGCTAATATATAATAGTTTTTTTTGTTTTTTTTTTCTAGGTGATGGTCCACAGTGTCGGAACTATGTGATCAGTTTAGGAGCAGTACAGCATTTATTGACATTTATTAATCCTAAGATACCTTTGCCCTTTTTGCGTAATGTCGCTTGGGTCATAGTCAACTTATGCAGGAACAAAGATCCACCACCACCTGCTGAAACAATAGAAGAAATTCTTCCAGCATTGTGCCAGTTAATTCATCATTCAGATGTTAATGTAAGTTGCCTTACTCAACGTGTTTGTTCACCTGATTTTGCTTGATAGCATTTTTTTATAACTTTATATCTCTTATTCAGACTACTACATTATTTCTTTTATGCTTAAGATGCTAGTATCCAAGTTTGAAAAAAAGTATAGTAGATAGTTGAAGTTGCTTTCATGAAAAATAATTAATACTTATAAAAAAAAAAAAATCATCTAAACATATACTTTTTTTGTGTGTGTGTGTGAAGGTAAAAAAGGCAGGTGTAGTCTATAACTATGTACTCAATCTGTATGTTTAATCTACTGGCGCAATGTTGTAGAAATTTTCATTTTTTTTTTATTTGCACAGATTTTAGTGGACACAGTCTGGGCTTTGTCCTATCTGACAGATGGTGGGAATGAACAGATTCAAATGGTCATAGACAGTGGTGTTGTTCCATTCTTGGTGCCCTTACTCAGCCATCAAGATGTTAAAGTTCAGGTGAGCATTGAACCTTACCACCAGCAATGTTTTACTGTTGGACTTGTACTTTTGATTGACTGAAGACTTAAGTCCAATGTTTGTTTATTTCAGACTGCTGCTCTGAGAGCTGTTGGTAACATTGTCACAGGGACAGATGAACAGACACAAGCAGTACTCAATTGTAATGCATTGCAACATTTCCCTTCTCTGCTTACACATCCAAAAGAAAAAATTAACAAAGTAACTATCCTGTTTTCTTTGATTTGTAATAGTAACTTTTGATTTTTATCCTTTTTAGTGGGTTTTTTTTTTAAACATTAAAAAAATACTTAAATTTTACTGGTAAATATTTCTGTAACTTGATCGAAGTGCATCGTTATAACATGCATGCGCAAACGTCACAAATTGTTGTTGTTTTTTTTTTTTTAAAGGATTATTTTGGTATCACTTAACACATTGTTGTGATCACATTGATCTAATTGTTGCTTTGTGTGTGTGTTATAGGAAGCAGTCTGGTTTTTGTCCAACATCACAGCTGGTAATCAGCACCAAGTACAGGCTGTCATTGATGCTGGGTTAATACCTCTTATCATACATCACCTCAATAGAGTAAGTTCCTCTCTCAAGAAATCTTATGCACAAGATTTTAATTGTTATTTAATCTACTATTTATACGTGTCAACTAACTCTGCAATGTTTGCCATTTTTACAGGGAGATTTTCAGACTCAGAAAGAAGCAGCTTGGGCCATTAGTAATTTAACAATTAGTGGTAAGAAAGAACAAGTGGCCTATGTTGTGGAGATGGGAGTCTTGCCACCCTTCTGTAACCTTTTGTCTGTCAAAGATGCTCAAGTTGTCAATGTTGTCCTAGATGGCATTAACAACATACTGAAGATGGCTGGAGACGATGTGGAACACATTTGTCAAATAATTGAGGAATGTGGAGGTATGCTGTCTTGTTTTCTGTCAAATAGTAGCTGTGTTGTTGTAGACCTGCTGGTTAAACACTTTGAACACTAGGATTGAAGTCATTTTTTTTTATTGACGGTATAACAAAAAAGGTAGCACAAGAAACATTTTTTCAACAAAAAGGATAATGGGATATGTTTTGTGTATTTAACTGATTGAAATAAACTGAAAGTTTACACCATGATGCTATCTAAAGTAAAGAAATGTTCATTCAATTTAAACAAAATACATCATGTCTTCACTTAGAATATGTTAGTACTTTCCTTATTGATACCACTTATCAGCCTTTATAGGCCATAAATCATTGGTCTTTAAATATACTGAGACTGTTGTAGAATTAAGTTCCCTATTTCCATGGCAGAAACACTTTTTTTTGTTCAAAGCACAACTTTGTTTTACACCTTTATGTGACAGGGACAAGTTTACTGTACAAACTTATTTAAAGAATGTAGAATGTGAAAACTGATTTTTTAATTAATTTTTTTTTTTTACATTTCCTTGTAGGATTGGACAAAATTGAAAGCTTGCAAAATCATGAAAATGAAGAAATTTATAAACTCTCCTATGAAATTATTGATGGATATTTCCAGGATGATGTAAGTACTTCCATGTTTTATCTTGAAATATCATTTGCTTATTGAATCTCTTTAAATGTGCATTCTAAACTGAAGAAATGTCAGGAATATGAATCAATTTCAGAATTGAATAATCATCATCATTGCCTCCTTCAGTCATGAAACGACTTTGATATGGCTGTGGAACCTTATTTTGGAGAGACACTCCCGTCCACTAATATTGCATGTCAAGGTGGCTTTCGCTTAGGTGGTAGAGGAGCTAGCCATTTTCTGTGGCACGCTTTTCTTCAAGAATCGAGGCCTATGTTTTCTCGCTGTCTATAGCTTTCTTGGTCACCATCTCTCTCCAACTAGTGCGGTCTAAGACTATGTCTTCCCAATGGTCAGTATCAATGTTTACTGATTTTAAATCCCTTTTTATCACATCAACATAAGGGAGGTGAACCTGATTTTAAATCCCTTTTTATCACATCAACATAAGGGAGGTGGGGGCAACCAGTTTTCTTGAGCCAGATTCAAGTTGCTCATACAGAATGATTTTCGGGATGCGATTATCCTCCATCCGGTGAACGTCTTGAGCCAGCGCAGGTGGCGTTGCCTGAAGACCATAAAGATGTTCGTGATTAATAATATTTTAATACTTTAATAAAACAGTCACAGAAAAGTTTTTCACAAATAGAATTTCCTAGTTATTTTCTAATTATGTCAATACTTTTGTACTCGTACATCTCAGAATTTTACTGTTTATCTTTCTTGTTTTTCAGAATGATGAGGAATCCCTGCTTCCACAAACATCTAGAGAAGGCTATCAGTTTGACCCAAATGCGCAGATACCTCAAGAAGGTTTCAAATTTTGATGACTGCTACAATCCAATGGCTTCAGGACAATGTACAAAGTAGTGACTAAATTTGAACAGGACTCAACACAACCCAGACTTTGTGGAGCACTGCTCACTCCAACACACATTTCTCAATCCCTCTTGTGTGCTACGAACACGACAAGAAGAGGTGAAGTTTTTATCAACACCATCGCCTTCATCATTGGATCACCATCTGCCTTCCAAACAACCAGACTTATCATCATTACAGACTTGTTATGACATCCTTGGGGACAACAGCTTGAAAAAAGCACTGTATTATTTCATTGGAAATGTGCATTTATGTACGAGTTGATGCTTGGTCCCTGCTTTTGAAAGCATGGGCTTGTCTTTAAGTTGCAGGGATCTATTTTCCCCTTAGCCCTGCATTCTATTGAAGACATTATTCATAGCCTTCAGGGCTTCTACCTACTGTCCCTTGGGATGCAGTTGTGTTGGAATGCATAGTTGACCGACTACTGACTAAGAAGGTCACTACTTCACGGACTGAACTCTTGACACGACTATTCTCTAATTACAAGACTTTGTTTATTAACACTGTTTGTGATGGTCATCAAAGCTCCTAGACAGTGTTTGTAGACAAGCATTCATGGTTAACACTGACTTGTCTATTTCCACTGAATATTCCCTTGCCCTAATATAGTCTTTTGGGGGCTTAGAATCTTTGCTTTACAAGTCCCAACTCCCATATTATCATAGCATTGTTGCATTCTAGTATTTTGGCACATTTATGGGTTCAGTTCATAGTATTTCAACCTTAAGACAATACATTGAAATTAAAAAAATATATTAATTGTGTTAGATTATGCTTCTGTGAGTTATTTTGTTCAGGGCAAATTATTGTAAAAACAAACTTACTTTAGAAAAGTTTGGTTCAACTTGTGGCTACATTGCGTTATCATTTAATAACACTGGAATGTCCTCCTTGTTTGTTCCTGTTAATGTCTGCTGCCAACAGTTTCAAAAATTGTCATGAAAATAGAATTAAATTTTGTTTTCAGAAAACCCAGCTGTCTGAATGTATTTTATCTTTTTTTATTTTAGGTTTCTTGGTTTTAATTTGAGGTCATTGTTTAGTTGTATGATCTAATGCTCAGCAGTTTACTTTCTCAAACATTTGTTCTTTAACAATCATTGTAATACTTCTCTCCACCATCCATAGTGAAACAAAGATTTTATCTGAAATTACCAACGAGTCGTATAGAAAACGTGAAATTCTAACCAATGAAAAATGTAATTTTGTTGAGGAGTTAATATTTTTTTAACACTGATGAATTGTGTAAATATCTAATTCGATTTTTTTTTCCACAAATTAAAGTAATCTTTGTTGACATAATTTTTTTTTTTTGCTCTATTTATTATTCTTGCTGCTTGATATTTGCTTATTAAATGTTATTTTAAAAATAAATCCTCTTCAATCAAACTAATGATAGTGACTGTTAGTATTATGAATACTAATCTTGAGATAGAATTTCCTAACATTTTATTTTCATTCCCCCACTAAGAAGTATTTTATTGCGCCAATCAAATGGAAATTCAGTTTGACTACAGTTTGAAAACAAACTATCAGAAGGTATATGCAGTGAAATGTGCCTACATGTTTCACCAAAATCCAGACTTAATGTTTGAAGAGAACTTCGTGAGTTGAAAGCTAACATCTCCACCTTGTTTTCATATTCCTAGTTCTGTTATTAGCATGTCTTAATTTACTTAGCGCTCAAAGTCTTAATTGTGAAGCTGTAGTGCATAAACTGTTTAGTAGACATGTGGCAGTCTCTTTCATTTAAAAACGAACTCAAAAACTTTTCATTTTAATGTTATCATTAAAACTTGCTCTTTTTAAGTTGTAAAAGAATTAACAAAAAAAAATGTTTTCCTGTAATATGATATTGCTGTGTTGATCATAATCATTTATAAGAATTGAAACTTCCCACTGCTTTAAGAGCATAGAACTATTCAAACAGTGAAAAAAAATAAATAAATAAAACAAATCAAGTTAAATAAACTAGATAAAATTTAGTAACCTTTACACAATTATAAATGGATTATAATTTTCTTCTTCAAAATGTAAAATGGCTGCACTATAAAAGGCACAAGTGAAATAAATAATTATGGAATATAAAAAAAGACAGTAAAGGCCTGATTGTGTTCAAGGAAATGAAATGGAACTTAATGTTGAAGAAGATGATGAATAAGTTCTTCTTCCACCAATGGTCACCATAAGCAAACCTCCGTAACCTTCCAGAGCATCCTCCATTATCCTTAAGGAAAATTTTTATAAGTATTGGTGACAGTATGCAGCCTTGTCTCACTCAAACCAGTCGCTAAGAAAGTTAGTGTTGAAGTACACCGCACCAGTAGCTTGTCTTGACAGGCCAAACGTCTCGACTGATAGGTTGAGCCAAACGAGACAGAGTTGTCTTGTGAAAACTATGGTCTCTGTCCACCACCCATCTTGTGAAGTGGCGGTCAAGTCATCGAATGACCTGGGCCATCACGCGTCACCTAGTAAAAGTCATAGAACGTTCTGAGCACTGTAGACCATTTAGAGCACAAACCAGCTCAAGTTGTCTGGGCCTTGTTCTGCCGCTGGAAGTAGCTGGCAAAGAACGACAGAATGAGACTGATGGAGGGCAACTCGTCCTTACTTGAAACATCGCGCAACTAGGTCACGAAAGCTGAGTGCGGCTCGGACTGTTGCTCTGATCATCGTCTTACATTATCTAAGCAGAAAATGTGCATAATATAGAAAGCAAAATATTCTAAGCTCCTAGATGTTGGTAAGCTTAAAAACGTTAGTAAGCAAAAGCTCTTCAACAAACTAAATATCATTATAAAACCTTGTGGTTAACAACTGGAATGAACTGAGGAATTTGTATACTCTGGCTAGTTGCGCTCTTAGTCTAAATATAGGCCTAAGCACCAAGAATGGTTCCATGTGCAAATAGGGTTTGTTGCTGAACATAAAAATATATATGCATCAGATGCGAATAGCCCAATTTTTCTGTAATACAGCTTGCCCCCAAAACAGAGAAAGATGACTTCAACACTATTCACACACACATACAGGGCCGGCCTTAGGTCACTGAAACCTATGCGGTCGCAGTGGGTCCCGCATTTTCTTAGACCAATAATGTACAATTGTACACCATAGAATTAATTCTTGGTGTACGTTATTAAAGACATTTTTTTTAAAAATCTGGAAATCTGAAATTCTTAAGATGTGAAAATAGACGAAATTATAATTTTCGGGTGTCATTCAATATGAAAAACGCCTATCTTACGCGCTTTAAAAAAAACGGCATTAACCTAGCACGCTTTAAAGCCAAAACGAAGAGACGGCGTATCTTGATTAGATAACTGCTGTTTGCCGACGATGCCGCACTCATATCTCATTCACAAGAAGGATTGCAGAGGCTTGTGAATGCACTGGCGGCTGCTTGTCTGGAGTTTTTGACTTACAATTAGTCTCTCCAAGACTGAAATCCTGGCACAAGATGTTTCAGAAACAACAGTGATTTACATCGGAAATCACACACTTTCGGTGGTGCAAGAGTTCACATACTTGGGAACAACGATAGCCAGCAACCTTGACTTAGACAATGAGCTTACAAAAAGAATAGGGAAGGCATCTGCAGCAATGGCAAAACTCTCTAAGCGTGTGTGGGAAAACACCAAATTGACCACGGCAACAAAAATCCTTGTCTACAATGCCTGCGTCCTAAGCACACTCCTCTATGGCAGTGAGAGTTGGGAAACTTACATGCGTCAAGAACACAGATTAAATAGCTTCCACCTACGTTGCTTGCGCCACATTATGTGCATCTCCTGGAGAGATCGTGTCACCAACCAGGACGTTTTGACACGGGCCAACATGCACAGCATCTATGCTCTCCTTTAACAGAGAAGACTACGCTGGCTGGGTCATGTCACGCGCATGCCAGATGGAAGAATCCCGAAAGACATCCTATACGCTGAGCTAGCAGAGGGAGCCAGACCCAAGGGCCGCCCAAGATTAATTTACAGAGATGTCTGCAAGCGAGACATGAAGGCAACGGGCATCGACCAAAGCATGTGGGAGGATATAGCCCAAGACCGAACAGCATGGAGACAGACTGTGCATGCTGGTACGAACTTTGCTGAATGCAAAAGAAACGAAGCTGCATCGGCCAAGAGAATGAAAAAGAAAGCTGCCCTGCTGTCAGCCAGCCCAAAAACTGAGAAATATAAATGCACGAACTGTGGCAAACTATGCCGATCCAGAATTGACTTGATCAGCCACTCCAGATTCTGCCCCGTCTCAAGACGTAACCAAAGTCAGTGACTCATCTGGGCGCATCCATTGTCTTCCGAGACAGAAGGAGCCATATATATATATATTTAATCACTAGCATAGAAATATAGATCTATATCTTTCAATAGGCCTAATAAAGTATTTCCCATGGCTATGCAGCCCCAGCTGTGACCTACATATTTTGCCACATTCATGGCAAGCATAACTGTTGTCCGCCAGTGGTCGATTAAGATTTTCTTTTCGCCGTCTGCGCCTGTGCTCGACAGCAGATTTTCTTTTGGTCTCAATGTGTATTTATCTCACTCTAGTACGACTACTTGATGACTTGGCTAAGAAAAACGAGAGTTGTTTGTTGTTTATTTATCTTGTCGCAGCAAAGGAATAGGCTAAAAAAACATGAAAGTTGCAATCTTTCCAGCCAAAAATCAATGGAAAAAGCAGTATGATAAGCATGTGGAAAACTTGAATTCATACATGGAAATGCTGAAGATGACTACCCGGTACAGGATAAATTGCTTTTGAAAGTTTACAGCGAGCTCTAGCAAGCTTTGGCGTCATCAACATTAGCAGTTGAAATGGGAATCTTTAAGGCATATGCTACCCTATACCGCCAATACCTCGGCAGAAATTTTAGCTTGCGTGTCCACTAACGAAAGATACGCACAGCTTTCCCATGCTGCTTTGTTGCACTCAGAATATTTTTAAATTACCCGTAACTGTACCGTGGCAACTGGTGAAAGAAGCTGCTCGCAAGAATGACTTCTCGCAAGAATTAGGCCTTGAGGTCAACAAACAGAATATTTAATATAATGCACGTAAAGTTAAAGTTAATTTGATAGTGATTTTGTAATTAGTAAAAAGGAATAAAATGCAGAGACGAATTTATTTTCTAAATGTTCACTTATTATCCTTATCCATACACAGACAAGGCCACGTGCACCCGTTTCGAATAGGGCAATTATAATTGTTATATAGGGTCGGCCACACACACACACACACACGCACACACATATATAGAGAGGCGGACATACTGTAGTGTTATTGTTACAGCGTTAGAGACGGATGAACCCGTTAGCATGATGAATTTACAGAATAAATATACTCTACCCTTACTGCTAAGGGCCCCGCATTTGACGCTCGCCCAGGGCCCCGCACACTGCTAGGGCCACCCCTGCTTAGACAGGCACAAAGTGTTACAGCTCTTTCTACTAAACCTAGATCTAGATCTATATTCTATACAGATCTATGGTTACAGACGTTTAACGTTATGGTTCTTTTTTTTGACTCCTTCTTCATAGTTTATATAATTATCTCCCCTTATCATTCCCATGATGCATAAAATGACGTGTTTTACACCAGCCATTTCCTAACGATTGTCTTCTAGGAAGAAACATTTACAAATTCCATAGTTAATGAATAAAGCATAGTTACAAACATGTTTCATATTTATATTATCGTAATGTCTCAGCTTTTGTATATGTCACAAGCCTTTTATTTGCCCGGGTTGGCTTCGGTGACATATTGCACAATATCGGCAGAGAGCAACAACTGTCAGGTATGAAAGTAAAAAATATTATTAAATAAAAAAAAATATGATTATTGATAGATCTAGATTTCTAGATCTAGATCTAGATCTAGGTACTTTGACAAAAAATTCTAAATAAATAGACTCTATATAACAACAGAAACTATCTAGTTATGTAGAGCTTGCTGAGAGGATTACAATAATACCAAATGTATCTGTTCTATGTTATATAGGAGCAAAGTTATAGTTATGTGGTTTTATGTATTGAAAAATTGACTATTAATGAGTATTAATAATAATAGTAATAATTAATAATAGTATTAATAAAAATTATCACTATTATTCACGTGATTATAGAAAAAATATCCATAAAACTGTGATCGAAATAATAAATTTTTGTATTTATCTCATCATAACTTTATAACCGTAGATAGAAGCTTGAGACTGTCAAGTCAATGGTTTTCAATTTCAAGTGTCAAGAAGATCAAGTCAAAAGTACATTGACATTAAATTTTATTTTGATTTCACTACATTCTACAGTCCAATAAAAAATGAATAATAGCATCCTCTATTCTCTAAGAATTACTATTTAGTCTTGTTTATTGCCACAATTGGAGTATTGGTATTATTTGATATTTTATGTGACAGTGTAAGTTCTAGTAGACAGACTAATAGTAATACTAACCACTTAAATCTAAATGATCTCTAGAGGGCAATCTAGGGAGATTAAATATAGTAGTGAGTAGTCAATCTAGTGCTAGCTTAGGTTTAGAATGAATCTAGAAGATCTACATTCAAGAAATAGACTCTCTAGTGACTAGTCCATTCTCTAGATCTAGAATTAGTCCCGTCTAGATCTAATAAATTCTAAATATCAGGTGGCCGAGCCTTGCTCGGTTAATTAAATGTCCTGCCCAGCCTGACTGTCGGACAATAAGAAGTTCATGCCGGCTTTTGCCATCCATCCATCCCAGTGGTGCTACAGCCCGTGGTCTGCTTTTAGTTTTACACATCCCTTCATTCGTATCTCTAAACGCGTTCTTGTTTGGAAAGAAATATTTTAGTGTAAGCCTAGTGACGTAAGCAGCGTTTTTTCCGTTTACGTCATGGAAAACTTTCATTCATAAAATTAAATTATTCTAACCAAAATTAATGGTCTGCTTTTAGTTTTACACATACCTTCATTCATATCTCTAAATGTTTGCAAAGAAATATTTTAGTGTTCTAGGGTAAGCCTAGTGACGTAAGCAGAGTTTTTCCCGTTTACGTCACGGAAAACTTTCATTCATAAATTTTCCATTTCATTCATGAATTATTCTAAGATTGAGACATTTTCATATCGAAATAACGGTCGAACTCGAGTTTTCCCGATGTGCCCAATGAGCTGAAAATTTTTTTCTCAATAACATTTAGATACGTTGAAATTTTAAAGAAAATCGTTAGAGCCGTTTTCGAAATAGAAGAAATATATATATATACAAGAATTGCTCGCTTAAGAGTATAGATATATATATATTTTTAAATTTATATATTATATTATAATATATATATATTTAAAATAATTTAAATATATTAATAATATTGATTGAAATCTGAGCTTTCACCCACAAATCTAGATATTAGATCTAGATAAACTGTAGACTAGTTCTCTCTAGTCAGTATTCATTCAAACAGTCATTATATTAGCTTAGTGACTACATTCACTGTCACACTAGTATCAAGACATTCACACCTAATGCTTTGATGGAGCCCTTGTACATACATTCAGGTGAATAATTAGATCTTGAAACACTGTTACTTTAATAACAGAATGAAAAAAATTAATCCTAAGATTAATCTTCTGCTCCTCTTTCACTCATTCATAATTTAATTTTTTTTGTGATTGTTTCTTTTATAGTATAATTTATATCTATTTGCAGACAAATCTTATGGTCTACGTTAACAGACTTAATACTGTGGAAAATATTGTACCTTATGAATATCATGAGTAAGTTCAGATCCAAAAAAAATATATTATAATGCCTAATTGAAAAAAAAAATTTGACAGTACAGATCTAATTCGTAACTTAAATACTTTTTTTTTTTAATTAGCTTTGACTTCTGTACACCGGAGTCAGATGTTGCCAATTCACCGACTGAGAATCTGGGTCAAGTAGTATTTGGAGAAAGAATCAGACCATCAATGTATAAGGTAATTATAAGTTTTGACACTAGGTTTAGTCTGCATTCAAAGATTTGTCATTTAAAAAAAAATAAATGTGAAAATATTTTTTAACTATTTCTAAGAAACACATTTGTATGTATTTTTTTTGTTTACTTTTGCCAATCATTTCTTGCTCACATGTGTATAAGAAAATATTTTTTTCAATATTAAGTAGGCAGTCAAAATGTAATCATGTGTACCGGTATATTATATGTTTGTCATAAAATTTTTTAAAAAATTACTTTTCTTAAGTATAATGTTGAAGTAAAATAATTTGATTTCTTGGCAGTTAAGTTGGATAATCTTATTTCGTTACACAATTAAATTCCATTTCTGATGGGATTTTCACTAATTCTTCACCCAACCTGGACCTATCCTCACCATGCAATGTTTCACCCTTCCTTGTAATCCTCTATTGTCTTTCTATAGCCTGTTTTTTTTTTTTTAGTTATTGATTTAAAAAAAAATTAAAATGCTTTAAATTAATATACATGAAAGCTAACAACTATAATAATAGTCTATATAGCACTGACACTCTTACTTTAGGCCTAAACCTAAAATCCTGTTCATTATTTACACAGTTGAAAATTGACTGTCTTGTTTTATTTTAGATGAACTTCTCAGAGGATATAACATGTCGTCAAGTTTGTGAGAAGACTTATTCCAAAGAGGATGGGAAGCAGATGGAAAAGCTGACATTTCTCAAGAGAGGCATTAGTCTCAACTATCAGCACCATTGGTAATAAGATTTATCAAAAAAGTTTAAATATGTGTGTGTGTGTGTGTGTTGTCTAAACTGAACATCATTTCTCTCTCTCCTTTTTTTTTGTTTTTGTTTGTTGTTGTGGGATTTGTTGCTGTATTACTGATGTGCTAACACTGTTTGTAATTGACAGGATCCTGGATAACATGCCCATAACCTGGTGCTACAAAGTGGAGTCTGGGGACACCTACTGTTCTACTGGTTTCCCCATAGGTTGTTATGTCACAAAACACAGTAAAAGGAAAGACACCTGTATTACTTTAGTAAGTATGGAGACTTCATGGTTAACTGGTTGTTGTTAGTTGCAATATTAATAATTTAGTGAAACCTTTTTTTTTTAAATAAAAACTCTATATTCTTGTGAATGTCTCATCAGTCCAACTTTAAGGATCCAGACACTTACTATGTGTACAACCATGTGGATATTTTCATTGACTATCACCCATTGTCAGAAGAAGATTGGGGAACTCAACACTTAGGGAAAGGTGGCCGTATTGTTTCTGCCAAATTGATACCTAGAAGGTAAGAAATTGATACAAACTGAATGCTCTCCTTGGGGGGAACTCATACTATTGTTTTCTTTAGTAGTATTGCCTAATTACCTCATTTATTCATTATTTTGGTTTAAATTGTTTGTATTAAGTTCTTGAAAGAAGAAATATAGTTACTGTCGCCCTTGTGAATCCCATATAGCTTTAGAGTTGACCAAAACTGAGTTTCTTTTTAAGTTTCATTCTAATTACAATCCTTATTCTTTAAGATGTATCTGTAACTGCTAATTACAATTCTATGCTTTTGACTGGGTTAGAGAAAAAGAAAGAAGGATTTCAGTGGTTGTCTAAAAAATAAGAATTAGAAGATGCAACTGCTATTTTAATGTCCTCATCCAGAGGTGGAATCTAACCAACTTCATCTTCATTCTCATTCAATGTGGAGTATGACCAGTCTTATGAAATGACTTGCACAGTGGTCTCTATACGTTATGTCTTGTGAAGTGGTGTTCTAGGCCAGTATCTTGTTAGGACTTTTGCTTGAGTATGCAGCTATCAAAGGCATGATCTAGTGACACTTCACAAGGGCAGGATTTGCTAGTTTTAACTTTTATTTTCTTCAATATGTCTTGCCTCATTCTGTTGTGTTCTCTAGGGAGGAGAACACAATTGTATTTTTTTTGATGACCCCCCCCCCCCCCTTTAAAAAAAAAACAACAAAAAACTTTTTATTCATTCACTTAACAGACTTCAATCTTTAAAACAAGATAAGATCATTTTATTGGTTCAAACAAATGCAAACTCTGTTTGAGCGCAATGGTCAACCTCAGCATTACTATTATAACAATAACAGTATAGTGCAAATACAACTCATCAAATTATACATTTACTTTTATAATTTATGATAAAAACACTTGCAAAGAAGTAAACCACTGTAAAAAAAAATATATAGGATTAGGTTTATTATCACCAAACAATTAGTGTAATTTTAAAAACTTCTTCTTTCTCGTTCTCATTCTTATGTTGTAGCATTCAGATGACTAGGCCAATATATCTGATGAGCTGTGCAGTGGTTTCCAAATCAGGGAGCTCTCCATATAGTTTTCTTTCTATAGAGGTTTTTTGGGGCCAGTGCCTTGTTATGGTCTCTTGGTTAAGAATGCAGTTTTGAAAGACATGGTCAGCATTCTCTAGTGACACTCTACTTGGGCAGATTTCACTGGTTCAATTTTGAGTTTCTGGTATATATATATGTTGTCTTATTCTGTTGTGTCCGGTCCTAAGTCGAAAGATTAGACGTTTATCTTGTCAGGATAGCTTATAATTGGCATCATCTTTCTTGTGATTTGGATGAGAGCTTGTCCATTTCTCATTTATTCTATTCAATATTAATTTCTTCTGGATAGAGTGCAATATTTAATTGTGTGTTTGTTCTCCCACACTTGATAAGTGTGTCAGCCTTCTCATTTCCTTCTAGATCAATATGTGCTGGTATCCAATGAATAACAGTTTTTTTTAGCTGTTGTTGTTGAGTTTTATAAGTGCTGTCCTGCTGTCCTGAGTCTTTTCATATAGGAGGAGTTTTCCAAGCTTTGGTGGATTATTTTCACATCGGTTAGAAAGTCTCAGACTGTGGTGGGCACTTGGATGATTTACTAGAGTGGTAGCTGCTAGTTCTAGTGCTTCCCTTTCTGTGGCTGTCAGAGAGCTCTCCAATTGCAATCCATTTTTTTTAGTTTTTCTCCATTGGGCCATTCGATGAGTATTCCAGTTTCTCCATTTGTGGTGGCTTTATGAGATGAACCATCCATGTAAACTTGTGATCCATTGACTGTTAGGATAGTGTTTGTAGAAATTTTTCAAAACAATTCCAAATTAATTTTTTGTTCCTCCATAAAATGTATATTTCAGGCGTCTGTTATATTTCTTGTTAGTATTAGGGCAGGAGGCTGGGCAGGGATGTTTTGTAGATTTAATGTCATCTGTCTTGTTTGTGTACAAACATATATAATTCACAGAGTAATTTATGTATGTTTTCAAGATTGTTATTCAAATACATCATTTAAAATTGTTTGTGTATTTAGTAGAATTGTTTTTCAATGGCAAAAGAAAGAAAAAAAATCATAAAACTGATGATCTTAATTTAATTAATCAGTGCTGAACTAACTTTAACTATATATTTACCTTAGATAAGAGATTCATTACACAATATCATAGCTGTGTTTTATTCTTTTCAATCAGCATCAATCATCAAGATAAGCTGGATTGTTCTGACAATGCTCTAGTGTTGGGTATTCCAGGGGCACAGCCTGACAAACCTATCAAAATCAAGTACACATACTCTGTTAAGTGGACGGTAAGCTGTGCAATATATTTTGTCATTCTGTAAATTGTTATGGTTTAACTAGCTTGAACATGTTTTACTAATAGCAACTTTATAAAAATTGTAACTTTAGGAAAACACGAACATTAAATGGACTTCTCGCTGGGACTATATTTTGGACTCCATGCCCCACACTAACATTCAATGGTTCAGGTATGTCGCATGCTGGTTCATTTTGTTTTCAAGTTCAACTCAATGTAAAATAGAGAAGTCTGTTAGGAACAGAATTGAAGTAATGCAATTAGGTTTTGAAATCCTATCTTTATTTCTCTTCAGCATCATGAATTCTTTGGTTATTGTGGTCTTCCTGTCTGGTATGGTTGCCATGATCATGTTGAGAACTCTTCACAAAGACATTGCTCGATACAACCAAATGGATAGCATGGTAACTAACATACAGCTTTTGAAATGACATAAAATATAATTATTATCCTCTAATATA
>JADKLZ010019686.1:22215053-22226058 GCA_021533235.1 Biomphalaria straminea | reverse complement strand
GTAAAGAGGTTTTGGTTGTTGGGTTTTTATTCTCAATAGTATTTGGTAAGTAGTAAAGAGGTTTTGGTTGTTGGTTTTTTTATTCTCAATAGTATTTGGTTAGTAGTAAAGAGGTTTTGGTTGTTGGGTTTTTAATTGTTCAGTTGATAAGTTGACACGTCATACAAGATGGCAAACTTTCAGTTCTAGGAGTAAAGAAAAGTTACAAATCTTCATACTTTTACATTTATTGAGGGGAAACAGTGAATATTAAAATTTTAGGTATATATATATATATATATATATATATATATATATATATATATATATATATATATATATATGTAATTATTACTTTTTCTTTATTTAAAAACAACGTGTCTTATTAGCTAACTATGACATCTGTTATGCAGGTCTCATCAGACATATTACATGTTTGGATTCCTGTTTTTGGTCTTCATCATCCTCATCATCACCTGTAGTGAAGCCACCATACTTCTTTGCTACTTCCACCTGTGTGCTGAGGTTTGTTGTCTAGTACATGTTCAAAACTTAAGCTGCGTGTTTATGAAAAATTTAATCTGAACAGTTTGTTTTGTTTTCAACCCATTGATTTTGCTGTTAATGTTCTGTTTCAGGACTACCATTGGTGGTGGAGATCTTTCTTGACCAGTGGATTCACAGCCATCTACTTTTTCTTTTACTGCATTCATTTCTTCTTCACCAAGTTGGAGATGAGTGGATTCACTAACACTTTCCTGTATTTTGGCTACACTGGGATCATTGTTTTCTTGTTTTTTATCACCACAGGTAAGGCGATTACTTTTAGTTTGTTTGCAATAAAAAAAAACCCAACAACATTGTTTTATTTCTCTTTTTACACTACTATAGTAAACAAAAAATGTCTTGTATTGGTTA
Source organism: Biomphalaria straminea (assembly GCA_021533235.1). NCBI lineage: Eukaryota > Metazoa > Mollusca > Gastropoda > Planorbidae > Biomphalaria > Biomphalaria straminea. The sequence continues at coordinate 22,225,161 of JADKLZ010019686.1, read as the reverse complement.
AGTTTCAATTTGCTGGAAAATAAATTACTAATTGTTTCTCAGCTTCCCATTTTTCCAGTTCCTAAACCATAGTGATCCCTACTAATAATGCAAATTTTAGTGTTGTTAATTTTACTTTTACTGTTATGTGGTAGTTCTTTTACATCATACTTTCCCATCCTTGACCCTTAATGCAACCCTTGCAATCTATGTCCTCATTTATTAAATAAATGAGCAGCAAATCTTTTATTTGTTTCTTCACAATGATCTTTCCTGCTTTTTTTTTGTTGTTAAATTCTTGCTTTAAGTCAAACTTCAGGTCTGACTTTTTGGAAAGTCCTATTTATGGCAGAAAACTATAAGCTAGCTTTTTGGTGAATCTGGCATATAGTAGAGTCACTAATGCGGAACAGTTTGCTGCTAATTTTAGTTTACAATTTTTTGCTCCGTAATTGTTAGAAGACCTATCGAAAAATTAAAAGTATCTAGGAATTGTCTATACATTTTCCAATAAAAATAGACGCATTGTTTAGTTTTTCAACAGATATTTAAATTTTACATTCAAATTGACTGAGATATGGTCAGTCACAATTACAGAACAGGATTTTTTAAGAAGTCACAATTGCAGAACACTGTAAAAAAATATCGGAACAAAGTCTATATAAAGCACATATTTTTTTAGTCTTATATAATACTTGAACTTCTTTATCCTTAAAATAAATTTTATTTTTATTAAAACTAAAGACACACATTCTCACTATTAGATTCTTTACATCTTTTCCTCTTCTTTAATTGTAATTGATGTCACAATGCCCCGATTTTCATTATTTTATTTTCCACTATTCTTTACTTTTTTTTTCTTATATTAATATTATATGCTATTTATAGACCTATTTGATATTATGATTAGTCCTCTTTTTGCTGGACGTCTGTAATATTATTCTCCAAATGTTTTTAAATTTATGTATAGGCCTACTAATACAAATTCTCATATTTAAATCCTGATAATCTAAATCACTATATAAATATTTAGGTAAATGCGCAGGTAAAAAAAATAACATCTATAGTGTTCCACAATTGTGACTATCTTTAAAAAGGTAAAGACTGGGTAAACACCTCCCAGTTTTTTTGAAATTGAATTCCTGGTAGATGGCTATGAAATGAAGTTTTCCCACATCCATTTATAAACCAAAAATTATGTGTACCATGCAGATTATCATTTTTAAAAAGCCTTAACCATTGACCCATGAGGTTCTCCTGGTATGTGAAAAATAATGGACGATTCCACACCTGACAACTATAACCTGGAGTCTAAATTAATTTTCTGCTGTGAAAGGAAAACCTTTTTATTGGAAATGTAGAGAAATTGACCATGCGCGAGACCATTACAGTAGTTTAGTAGCAGAAAATTTCAAAATAAAGTAGATTTTAACTAATTTTGACGAGCTGTTCAGCAAACATGCCTGTTCCCCAATAGTGACTCTACTGTACAGAATATAGGCAGCTTTAAGAAGCTTTATAGTTTTCAAGGATTATGTTTTTGTGTGTGCACTTTTTAGCAGAATGCCATTGTTAAAAGCAATTGGGTAAATAATGGAAAAGGTAATAAAGCAGCATTGACGACACTAAGATCATTTACTTCGCAACAGTTTAATCTCTTTGACATTTTTTTTTCTGCAGAATATATTACAACCAACATTTAACATTTGCCATCATGCATTATTGATGAGTTCATTTGTTTCTTTGTTTGCAGGTTCCATTGGATTCTTTGCCTGTTTTTGGTTCGTTTCAAAGATCTACAGTGTTGTGAAGGTGGATTGAATGTTAGACTTTTGTTTTCATGTGGGAATGTTACATAGAAACAGAAATGTAGTTGATTAATCTAATAGGTTATTTTTGTTTGACAATATAGAAACAATATCATTTGACACATTTAGAATGATAGAAGTCTTGTATTCATTTATTTTGGCTTATATGTGTCATTGTAAGTACAATGTTTGTAAAGAATTATCAACATGACCAAGTTATAAACTTGTAACTTGTGAATACAAAGTTCTACTTCACATAACTTCTTATTAGAAACAAGTCCATCTTTTTTTTTTTAGCAGGGTTGAAACCTTGTTTTAGTAGTTTCAATTTAAATTGTATGTTTATGTTGTATATAGTATATGTAGATATATAATATACATGGTTTAATTATTATTATTTTTTGTTTACATTGGGAGCTTTTTTTTTTTTAGACTGGTATACATCCATCCAGAAATGTGTTTGTTGCCATAATAATGTTCATTTGGAATCGTTCTCATGTGTTTCATTTTGTGGTGTACATTCACTATTTCATGACATGTTTGTTCATCCTTATTATAAAACAAGTTTCCAGAATTGTCTGAACTGTGTCTAATGGCTCAACCTATGTTCCAAAACCTACTACCCAGTTTGTACAGTTTAATTGATTCAGGATTCTCAAAATGTCCTCACACTTCAAGGATCACAGAGTTTCGTGATTCATAGTATGAGAACCTTGGCTAAATAAAAAAAAAACTTTCAACAACTAATGAAATCAAAACATTCACTTGGCTGTCAACTTTTTTTATGAAGCACAGTGAGTTTCATTATTGCTAGAATGTATTTCTACTTTTAAGAAGAAAATGTTCACTTAATTGACAGTCTGAATTAAACTTTTAGTTTCTTTTGAAAATTGAAAAGACAAACTGCCCAATGTGTATCTTGTTTGTAATAGTCTGAACAAACTGTTCTCTGCTGTTCAAATGAAGGGTTAAATGTGTCTTTTTTGTAACAATTACACTAACCTAATGTGATATATTATGTGATGTACTTTTCAAACATAGATTTATTTTTCACACATTTATTCAAATTCATTAAACCTGATATATCATAAAATCATTTTTTTTTATAAAAAAAAAAAAAGCTATATTATGTTCTCAAAGTGGCCCTTTAATAAAAATGTTCAGGTTTTGCAAAAAATATAAGTAATTATGAAATCTAAAGTCAAACCTCATTATCCTGATTAGTTTGATATGTAGACTTAAGTCTACTTCATACAGTATTTAATAAGAGGACATTGAACAAACAAAATAATGTTTATTTTTTGTTTTATAATTATCTCAAGCTTTGTTTGAACTGGTAGTGAATTTCTGATATTGGTTGCTTAGATCTCCATAGCAAAAGATTCTGTACATTATTATGAATTATAATGGTCTTTAAATTATTATTATTACTAACACTGTGTTGCTTTATATATTTAATTTTTGGCTGTTTTGTATGGTATTTATAACACTTTTTCCATATAGTGCAAACTTTTTCTACATTGCTACATACATTGACAAGCTCTCATTGATTGCTGTACTGTAAGATTCAAATTGTGGCTTCATTTGTTTGATTGTTTCCTGTACACCATGCCCTGCATTCCACGACCTCACTCTCAACTTCTCAAGATGCAGAATATTATTTTGTGTGTGGAGAATTTGTTAATGGGTGGGTCAACCTGCTCATGTTTGCACAAATGATTATCATTCATCTATGCAATTTCATTCTGCTAGTTAAATATATTTGTTTGTTACATTTATTTAGGTCATGTGATCATCATTATGTTTCTTAACTAGTTGTGTCCAAACCTTAGGTAGAAACTGGATGGTCATTGTTGTAACTATGACAGAGTGATGAATCATAACCTGACCAGCTGTAGTGAATTGCTTACAATGTGTGTGTTTAATTTAGTTCAGCTGATCAATCATATCATCTCAAAATATGGTTTTTGAATTGATCTATCATTTCAAACATTCTTTATGCCTTTGAAGTATTTGTTACTTTTCCAGATAATCTAACAATGTACATTTGTGACTGTATGCATCGAGGGTCGAATAAAAATTTTTAATTAAAAATTTTTGTCTTTTCTCAATAATTTATTGTCAGATCCAGCACAATAACAAAAAGGAAGTCAGTCAATCTTATCCAACATCCACACTCCCCTCTAAATAGACACAACTGTAATCAATCAATGAGACTATTACCAGTAAGACTTAATTGGTAATGATTTTTTTTTCAGGATTTTTGTTGACCTCTTGTAATCCCCTTCAAATTCTTACATGTTACAATAGATTATGCATAGACATTGTACACCTACAATAAGTATACATTTGTGCGTTTCAAACTGGTATACCACTGGTGGTAGTTCCATGCTTAGCGGGACTTGTATTGTCACTTATTCTCCACAAATCAATCTAGATATCTCTAGATATGTAGTCAATCTAAAAACTGAAGTTCCAAAATAATTAAAATGTTTGCTTTTAATTGTTAACTTAACCCTACTTGTAGATTAATAAAAATTGAGAAAGGAGTTAAAAACTAGCTGCATGTTTTCTTCAGTGAGTTCCAGTGCCTCAAAGAAAGTGGTGTGTTTTCAATCTTAGTGAAGTTTTACCACATGCAGTTCCTTTAAGGAGGACTAGCCAATATAAGAAAAGTGCCAACATAAATGTAAAGAATCACAAAGCAGGTGTTGACAGTGCTGCCAGGACATCATTGAAAGATTGCTGCACCTAACTAGAAGTACAGAGAAAACTATTTGGAAAGGGTTCTTAACCAACATAGGAAGCCTTGTTTACATCACAGGCATTTTACTACCAACACAGCTCATAGCAAACAGGGGAAGCAGTGTTCAGAGAATAACTTATGTAACTGACAAGTGTTTGCAGGCCTCATGTGTTCCTTTGGAAAGAGTAAAGGCAGGGCATGCAAACCTGGAAGAAGTCGGTCATAAGTGAAGCTGAGGTAGCAGTTGAAAAAAGCTTCTCAGAACTTAGTTCGGAGGATAGGTGTCATTGTTGTGGCCCTATGCTCCCCAGGCAGTTTTACAGAATTAGGTAATATGGTCCTTCATTGCTAGCAGTGGCGTAGCTAGGGTGGGGGGGGGGAGGAAGGAGGAGAATTTGAAAATCCCCCTAGGCCCCTAAATGACTGTTTTTTACATTGAAAATTTAATATTAATATGCAGGGGCCCCCAAAGGTCAAGCCCCCCCTCCCCCCGGCCACCAAACGATGGGAAATTTCTAGCTATGCCCATGATTGCTAGCCTAAAAAAAATGCTCCACTGTCGAGAAAATTTATTATGTGGTCCTCACCCAGTGGTTCTTCAGTTGACTGGTCATCACGTAATGGTACTTGTTTAAAGATGTTTAAAAATTACTGTTGTACATAATTTTGTATTTTAGAAATTGTATGAAACTCTTTGAATTTTGTGTCACTGACCAACTTTTCACTGCCACTGAAAATGGATGCTCCTGGCTGCTTTCATCAAGTTAATAAATAAATATAGAAACAGCAGAGTACACTTTTGGAGAATCTTTTTAAACAGCACAAACAAGGAGGAAGCCTATTTCAACTTCTTTATACTGTTATTATGCATTTGCATACAATATACATACCATTAAAAAAAAAGATAAAACTCAAAGAACCCAGTATATTTTGTCATCTTTGCTTATCTCTAAAACATCTTTTAGTAATGTTGGCATTCCAAAGTGATATGTTTGAAATGTTACAAATAGCACGCAGAGCTGGGTGAGCCATTAAGATCCTGAAATTAAAATTCCTGTCTTCTGGATTGGAAGCTAAGTGCTTTATCAATCAACCACTGCGCCTCTGATCAGAGTAATCTGTGTAGTTATTTAATTTCCTAAACTGGAATGTTTTCAAATGTTTAATAAGCACCTAGCCAGACAAGCAGCACACACAATTGACAGAATTAGGTGGTGAGATCTGTGAAGTTCTTTTAGATTTGCCTTAACCCTTAACATACCAAGGGGGTAGAGTGATTTTTCGTGATCCTGCAAAAAGTATGGCTATTAATTTACTCTTGATTTTTGTATGTCTCCCCACACATGTTAAGATAAAGATTACGTCATTAGACTTATAAAAGGTTATTTTGAAAACACGTAAACAAATAAAAGCACGGTTGGGGTCCCGGCAGGACCCCGCTTGGTATGCTATGTTACAATGTGAATGTAATCGTTTCGTCTGTGAGAAACAGGAAGACCAGCACTACTGTGACATGTGCTAGAGACTGTAGTGATGGCAATACATGAATCTGTACCATTTATTTTGGTAAAATGACATTATATAATGGGAATTAGATAAATATTGTACTGCTATATATAACTGGAAGTCAAAATGTTGACACTTTTTCTTCAAAGAGCACACGAATTTTAATACCTAACCATTGTTAAAATAAACAAAATATTTGATTGTAATAAAACTTGGAACACTAAAATAAAGTTTCAGTAACCCAAAAACCTAATTTGAGCGATCTGCCGCAATAAACATGATTAGAAACATAAAAAAACTCGGGGGTCCTCCGAGGACCCCAGCTTGGTAAACCACATTGGCGAGCTAGGCTTGGTATGTTAAGGGTTTCTACATTGAAACAATCCAAATTTCTATTCCTTTTCTTAATCAAAAAAAAAAAGAAAAAAGAAGTACTCTATGTAAATTTTAAAAAAATTTATTGACAAAAAAAAAGTCCAACATATGTTTGATGAAGTCTGTAATGAGTTGAATATGATCTACTTCTTACGACCACCTCTCTCTTTCAACTGCAGTTGAACTGTGGCACCGTTCAGGAAATTATAGAAAGCTAAGCTGTTGGAATCCTTGATGAACATGCCCTGAAAGTACAAACAGGCATTAAGTGTTTACATTTAGATATTTCTTTCTGAAGATTTGATAGCTGGTTTGAAAGCCATTACAATTATCTTAAAAAATTTATCTATAACTATAAATCAGCTTTGCCAACTTTCCCATTTTTGTGTTGGCAATATTTCTAAGACTTAAGGACCCTGTTACATTTAAAAATAAACTCAAGGGGATTAGAAGGTCAAGAGATAACTCATGAAGGAATCAAAATTTCTCTTAACCTTTCAAGAAGAAAGAGTACTGGTAATAAAGGACAAAAAAAAAAAGCATTTCTAAAACCTCTTAGGTGGTGGGATGAATTGACAAGGCATTCACTTTATTATTTTTTTTTCAACATTTGTTGTATTTAATTTAAATTACATTTAATTTAATTTAAATTACATTTAATTTAATTTTAAATTACATATTGACAAATGTATAGGTTGTTGTACAGAAAGAAACATTGAGGGCTATGTCTTTAATACCTCCCTTCTGTTGTAACATCAACTTTTTCAAAGCACTGCACTTTGAATAGGAGCTGCTACTTATATGGATATTTAACCTATGTGCTTCGACCCAGATAATATAGTAAACTTTTTTGTTTAAAAAAAAGCAATAAAACTCATTCATTTGAACTTAACTTTCGACTGCAAAATTTAGACTTTAACAATTAATACTGTAATGACTCTGACTTGCGCACCATCATTCAGGCTAGTGCACAGGTGCGCACTTCTAGTGAACGGACTAGAACAGAATGTTGACATGTGAGAATAACGACTTCCGCCTAAGTCTAGAGCCAAGATGGAGAAACAGTGCTAAATGAAGTTGTTGATTTATGTAACTGTCATGTCATGTAAAAAAACATCGTTGTCCTCGTTGAGTTTCCTTCTTTTAAAGTTATTACAATACCTTCAAACATCCATGTCTAGACTATTAATAGTGGAAATAAATAATTTAAAAACCAAAAATGTATAAAACTGAGACCCACAGCCAACCTAACTTATTTTCCCCTGGAACTTGTTTATGAGCATGTTAAGTCTTCACTTACCTCAAACTGAAGTTTCTGTTTGCCTGCAGCCAGTCCAAGTGTTTCATGTAACTTGACTTTAAGAACAGACACCTAAGCAGAAGAGTTGAACAATGAACTTTAGGAACAAATTAAATATGTGATGTGGATGTTTGATGGATTTATCTATCATCCAATGTAAAGAATAAAAACATACAAGTTTTAAGCACAAAAGTTCAAGTGCAGAGAGTTAGAATGATGAAACTTACAGAGTCTGTGATGGGCAAGGTGAACTCCAGTTTTTGTCCCTTCAAGTTTAATTCTGGTTTGTCTGCAATATTGGGTACCACCACCTGGACCTTGACATTGCCCTGAAATACAAATATAACATGCATTAGTTCCAGAAGATAAAAAGACAAAAATCAAGATTTGAACATTACAGAAATAATTTGTGAATTTGTATGTTCTTTTTTTTAAAAAAAAAACTTAACTGGATAACATTGGCTTGGTTATAAAATATAATTGTGAATTTAAGCGCAGAAGGAATGAATGATGCATAAATTTAGCATATATTATATGCAAAATATTTTTTTATGATAAAAAAAATTTATATTAAATATAGCAAAGTAATAGATTCAATATTTGCTGCTTCATTATAAAATGAGTAAGAAAGGGAATAGCAAGCTTTCACATTGTCAAAAAAATGTTCTTTGATTTATGAGTCATTTTAATCAATGTTTAAATGAAATATTCAATTAGCCATCTCTAAACACATGTTTGACATGACTATATAGTTAAAACTATGCTGATAAGGAATTGTACTTAGTATGACGCTGAAAGCATGCACTTTATTCCTCTATGTAGGCTTTCAATGCATGATTTTTTAAAGTTCTGGCCAATACTGACGCAGCCTTTCCAACACTAACATATGAAAGACAAATTCCTTGTTTCTGTGCCTAAAATAAAACTCACCTTGTGAGTCTGCAGGAAGACATCTTCTGGGATCAGATTTTCTTCTGTCTTCTGTTTCTTGCTTGGTGGCTCTTCTGTCTGGACTGGCGCACCGCCAATGCCAGGAGGTCTTATGGGGATAGCAGGGGCCATCATAGGAGCTGAGGGTGGCATGGCCATTCCCATTGGGGCCATCATTGGTGGTCGAGCCATACCTTAAATAGTGTCATAAAAATATCTAAGCCTAACATTATTAAAACATTGAAATACATATTTCGCTTATAAAGTTTCAAGTACTACAACTGTTTTTAGACATTGAATATATTTGTATTGACTTTAGCATAATGATTTTTAAAATTAAGCTTTTCAAAGTACCCAAATAGTTTTACCTTTTAACCAACCAACTCTAGCTAAATTAATTGAACTTCATGGACTTACCCATCATCATAGGAGGCCTTGGTGGAACAACCATCATAGGAGGCATGCCAATAGGAGGTCCAGCTATCATGGGGTGGGCCATAGGAGGCATGGCTGGGGCAGGGCGTATCTGCTGGGGAGGAGCAGGAGGAGGTGGGGGAACTATGGCTGCCACAGGGGGCGGTGGCGGAGCATTGGTTCCAGCTGATGGTGGAGGAGGGGGCAGGGGTGGGGCAACTTTAGGCACAGCAGGCCCAATTTTTTCTTTCTCCTCATCGTGTCTGTAAAGAGGAATATAAATGATGGATCAAATTACATTCAAACATGCAACAAATACTGATTAGTCTAGGCTATGGTGAATAAAACCCAATATCAAGTTGGGTACAAATAGAATAACATGCTTTGTTGTTGAATTGAAAAAAAAAGAATACCATAGTGAATATTGTGACTAAGTCTATTCCATTAGTTAAAAAAAAACACCTCTTGAATCGAATTGATATATGAATACGATAAAGTAATTTTTTTAAAACACATTCCCACAAAATATTACTTTTGAAAAAAAATTTGGTTCTTTTATGCATATATTAATATCTTAATGAGCAAATTAAACTTTTCTTTTCTAAAACAACAATGGGTAAGTATATAGTTAATTACATAACTTTTTTCTGCTCTGATTGTATTATCTAATTCTTGTGTCAAATAGAAACGTATCCCGCATTCTAGTGAGATAACATAGACCATACTTGACCGTAGAATTTGGAATGATTAAGCTCTAAAAACATATCTATAAAATGTGAATTGAACATTTCTACTTACACCAGCCCCTTAGCTCTATGTATGGTGGCAATCTGCTCTTCAATGGAGATGTTTTCTCTTGCCAACTGAGACACTTTCTCCATGGATGCTGTGTGTCCATCCCAAACCACTTTGGTCTCTTTCTTTTCTTCTTCACCAATCTGACATCAAGTGAAAACATCAATTCATTAACAAATAGTTAAAACATCAATTCATTAACAACAAGTGAAAACATCAATTCATTAACAAGTTAAAACATCAATTCATTAACAA
>JADKLZ010019686.1:22190540-22201973 GCA_021533235.1 Biomphalaria straminea | reverse complement strand
CAATATGGACCACTTTTTTTGACCCTTCATAAAAAAAAAGTTTCTAATCCTACAAACTGGAATTTTCTTGTGTATATAGAGGCTATCATTCTTATCATAATGCCAACGCGCCATGATATAAATATGCATAATAATAAAATTAAAAATAAAATTAAGAAATGTCAAAGTGGTCCATCTTGAAACCCAAGTTTTCTAATATGGACCACATCAAACTTCAATATGGACCAAAGGTAATGAAGAAAAAAATACATAGGTTAATGAACAAAAACTAAAGATTTTATTATTTTTTAATTATGCAATTAAAGCACTTTCATTTGTCATTATCTTTAATTGCTGTTTTACATTAGACATGAAAATTTTATTAGTGCTAAATAGTTATGTAACAAAATTTATAGGTCGTAAAAACAAATTTTGTGACGTTTCAATTTATTTATATTTAATAATGCAAGTGTTTTCCTGTAATCAGAGTGCTCAATTCATCCTAATTTTAAAAAAGTCTTAGATCAAGTCTAATAAAAAAGGAGGAAAAAACTCAATACTTTTATGCGAGCTACATTTGAGTTACACATAGCGCAACGTCTACAATAGACTTGATCGTCGCAAAATCATCATCATGTTAAAGTTGAGAAGAATCGCGTTAGCGGAGACGTTTTAAATGTCTTCTTCAAATAGTTTTGAGTCGATATTGATGCAGACTGTTATATGCCTACATTTTTATATTTTAAAAGGCTCTACTTGGAAGATAAAAAGATATCTCTAGCAGTCTAGCTTGAAATATTTTAATTTTTTAAATCTTGGTAATAAAACTGTTTTACTTAATTAATATGCTTTCTTACTTGGTTAATATTCAAACATAAATTGATAGTTGCAATGGAAATTACCCTGACAAATTTACTGACCGGCTTCTCCTCACCCGTGTATAATGTATTGTATGCATTGTATGTAAGGACGTCGCGCCCCCCTCTCTCTTTGAGAAACGCTGCTTTACACTCTTAGAGATATTCATTGATGAGAACAAGGCACCTCACAGCTTCAAGAGCTCCTATGTGACCATTTTCTTAACGAGTTCTTGACGATATTTTCTAAATCCTAATATTCACAGCTAATGACAATAAATAAAATGAAAAATACAGAATACAGAGAGTTGATACAGAGTTGCAGAGTTGATACGTTAGAGTGTGAAGATTTTGTACAGTCCTTGTTACGTTGTAGCCAATTGAACATAATAGGCTATGATTTATTTAACATTTAACTGTTGCGTTATTTTGGAGCATCGATTTATCAAGTTCTTTAAGTTGGTGGTGTCGTGTGGTGCATTTTGAAGAGAGCATGGAAGGTGAGATTCGTTACAATATATATATACATATCGAGGAGAGAGAGAGAGAGAGAGAGAGAGAGAGATGTGATCTAATATGAACCACTGATATGGCCGAGAATCAAATATGGACCACTGGTCCATATTAGAATTTGTACGTGGTCCATATTAGAAAAATGATAGGCTTAGCAAAAGTTGTCACTAAAAAGTTAATAACACGATTACTGTGTTGAACATTCTTTCACAAAGTCATTAGTGGTCCTAAAACATGAACAAATTTATTTGAGTCTTCTCGTGTAAGTCTGCTTCTCCATACAAGCCATAAACGAGGAACAGATTTTAGAAAAAAATATGCGAAAACAAAAAATCACCTAGCTCATAAAATATACTTTCGTTTTCTATGTACTGATGTATGCAAACCAACTAAGGGAGATTACTGTTGAATATTCAATATTTAGTTTTTGTCAATATAGTGTAGTTTCCCTAATATCGTGGTGGTCCATTTTTAATCATGGTCCATATTGCAAGCCTCTCCCCTATATATATATATATATCAACCTGTTTGGATATTCTAATTCATCTCGTTAGAAGTCTATAGGCTTTTATCATCAACTTTAAAACGTCATTCAAGAAAATGCCTTTTTAGTATCGGGAAAAAAAAATAAGCAAAGCCTTCTTCTGTTAAATCGCCATTTACACAACAGGAATTCCCCCAAGTGGGACGCGCTCTTGGCTATTTATAGATAATGGCTTGGCTCATGTGTATTTTTTCCTTTCTTTCTACGATCGTGTCAAAAATAGCCGCCACGCCAGAGTAAGGAAGGCGCATTAATTTGAGCCCGCGTTCGCCTGTTACCGTGTTAATGACTTCCCTTGTGTGCCTAATATTGTCGGCAACACAAGTAACAAGGTCGCGCCAGAGGGAGAGCGCATAATGTACAGAAGCGCTTGTCTTCAGGTCATAACTGTTGTTGTTAAATCGCCTATACAAAGACATTGAAATTAAAGGTCCATGATAAAACTACTTAGCATATATCTATATTAAGAAGGCATTTCAAATTTCCTTTTAATTATTGCCATTTTTATAGTACCTATCTATTATAAATACACTTTCCGAATATAAGTTATAACTATTTCTATTCGCGAGAAGCAATAATGAAAGTTTTTTTTTAATCAACAATATACTATAGCAACAAATGTTGTCTTTGTTTTAAAACCTGCTTGCAGTATTTCAATTAGCCTGAATTTGCTGAAAGTTAAAGGTAATTTCATCATCACTGGCTTTGAACAGGGTAACATTAGGACACGGGAGATTCCATTTCTATTTATGTGGTAACATATATTTTTATTTTCTTTCTCTATAAACATTTTAACTATGAATATATTTCGTAAGACAAAAAACTGGATCATCATTACAAGTTTCGGAATTATATTCAGAAAATTACGAATAATATACACGAGAGTGTAGTTATCTTTCAAACATTTGCAGAAGTGTTAACCCGTTGTAATAATGAGACTGCCCGTAACCTATTTTCCCGATCATCTGACGTCACCTACAGAATGCGGACGGTGTAGACCTGTGGAAACACGAGGCTCTATATTAATGCGCGCCTGGAGTGATAGGACTATTTTGTTTATTTTTAGAATTTAATTCAGAGTTTGTGTTTGTATATTTAATAAGTACTTTCAAGATATTATTTTAAATTCTATTTTATATAACTTCATGGAAAACTATTGGATTTATATTAGGCTTTATGGTATTTAAGTAAAAGGATTAACTTGTGAGATTAAAAGCTTCCGCCTTTGTCATTTACTGCAAGATCGCGGACGAAGCTTTATGGGTGTCGGCGTAAGTTCAATGATTGGAGTGTATTCTGCTATCTTCAGTCTGTTGACGTTATAGCCTAGTTTTGCAACTGATTTTTTATTAAATTGTGTTCGTTACTTGGATAAACAACAGTTCCACTGGTTTAGCAAACTGTAAAAAATTTATGGACATTTTCTGTCGGAAAGATTTTTACTTTAGACCTGCACATTTGAGTCCATACTTCTTTAAAACGTTTTTAGTGTAGCCTGCCATCGTTGTCACACATCGCTGTCGGCTACCGATAGATCTTGATTTAATTGGTAAGTTAAAAAAAAGCAACTTTTGATCTTCTTACGTTTTATTTTCCTTTTTTCTCATTAAAATCTAGATCTATCTTCATCAGACTAAAATTTATTTTACTAAAAAGCAGTTTAATAAATTCTTTTACGTAGTAAAGTACTTGACTATTTCAGTGCCAAAACAACTCCTTTGAACTCGTCTCCATTCACCGGATTTACGTCGAATGTTTAGAGTACAGGTCTAGATTTATGATTAACCCTGAAAAACGTTTATTTTAGTTCTTTGTAATGGTTAAATAACTAATTTACAGCTATATCTACATATGTGTGTAATCACACTTTCACAGTCAATTGTCAAAATGTAGCCCATCATAACTGTAACGTACAAAATGTAAGGTCTAGAATCTAGAATCTATGATTTGTTTAAAGCCAGAAACAGACTATAGCTACTAAATTCAATGATTGTAGCAGCAAAACTTGTTTTGGCGCTTAGTTTTATAGTCTGTTTCCTTTAAAATAATCAATGGTGGAAAGCTACTATAGTCTGTTTCATATATTGAACGATATGTTGGAGATTTTATTCCAAAGTTCAAACATCTGACTAAAATAGACTTAGATTTTTAAAATACCATTTTCCGGTTTGATAATTGCACAGTTTGTATCAATAATCAAAGAGTTCTAGATCTAGACTTCAGATCTAAAATCTAGATCTTCCATTAGCATTTCTTAAATTTGTGAATATATGGTTCAAATTTTTACTAATGCTTTAATTGTTTAATTTTAAGGTCATAGACTATAGACTCATACTAATTTACTAAATACTAGAAATAGAAATAGTAGAATCTAGTCTAGATTATCATTACACTTACACTATTCTCACTAGATATAAATTATATCTATTAAAAAGATCTGGTTATTTTGGTACACTCATTCATAGTAATCATAGTTATAGGTAAGATATGATTATTATGATTTGTATAAGTAGTTTACTAGATCTAGTTATTCTAGTCTAGATATCCTAGTCCTCTGTCATTCTTATTGATTGAGGTATTGGCATTATGATTATCTTCTGTCTTATGATTATCTATTCTAGATTCAGAAATGTTAGATTCTAGATATATTTTGAGTAAATATGATATCTAATTCTAATTACAAGTAAGACAAGTATTTTACTAGCCATTTTTTCCCTTGTTAAATATAAATAATATTATATAGTCTAGACTAGATCTACATTGAAAATGTAAAATTGTCTTCTTTGAAGGAAATGATATAGTTTGTAAGAGTAGATATCATAGTTAGATTATCGATATCTAGAATCTAGATCATGTTGTAGATCTATGTTAAGAAGCAACCTGGTCCAATGTTACTACTGGCTGGTAAAGAAAGAGCAGTTTTGTGAATTTGTCCTAGCATGCGATATGAGAAATGCGCCAAAAATTGCTGGTAAATGGGCTGTTCACTTGATGGAAATTATTTTTCCACCTGACATTTACAAGCCTATTCATTGACTCCAAGAACTTGATTAGTGATTAGTTGGTGTCACATTGGATAGACAGCTTACTCCAGCAGCCCAGTTTTCTCACTATCATGTCAACACCACTATTTTTTTGCGATTCTTACTGACTGTTGATAAGTTTGGTGTTGAGATGTGGAAGAATCCAGTTCCTGTTACATCAGCGTGGCACTTCATGGAAACATCCGCCTGTGGAAGCGAAAAGGCTAAGAATGAGATGGAGGAAAAAAAAGTCTCCACACAACAAGTGTACTTGGGGTGAGGATGGAAGAAAGGCGTGCTAATCCAGTTGCCCCATTCCTTACTAGGAACAATACAGGCGATGATGGTTCCTCCGTGGAATGTGGTGGTACAGTATATGAATATTATGTTTGTCCCCTCCATTCGAGCATGGGGATGGGGAACCCATTACATTGGCTAAGGAACTGACCCATGACGAAAAGGATGTGAATAATTAATTATCTTCTAGTTGGCCGGCCTTGAGGCAGAAAGGTTTGTGAAGAGCCAACCCTTCATCCTGGCCATGGGATAAAGTCCTTTCCTCAGACAGAAAGGTTTGTGAAGAGCCAACCCTTCATCCTGGCCATGGGATAAAGTCCTTTCCTCAGGCAGAAAGGTTTGTGAAGAGCCAACCCTTCATCCTGGCCATGGGATAAAGTCCTTTCCTCAGGCAGAAAGGTTTGTGAAGAGCCAACCCTTCATCCTGGCCATGGGATAAAGTCCTTTCCTCAGACAGAAAGGTTTGTGAAGAGCCAACCCTTCATCCTTGCCATGGGATAAAGTCCTTTCCTCAGACAGAAAGGTTTGTGAAGAGCCAACCCTTCATCCTGGCCCTGGGATAAAGTCCTTTCCAGTGTTTATCTCAAACTTTTGGACACTTTGAAGAGGTGTTGTGATGTAACACTAGATAAATGAACCCACCACAATTTGTATTAATGCAAACTAGATTGGAATAAAAACTTTCTGCCATCTTTTAACAAAAATATATTTTTTATTCACAAATATCTTCAAGCTTTCAATAGCATCAGTGTAGTAATATACAAAGTAGAAGTTTGTTTCCAAGATGTTTAAGCATTTCCAACTTAGCTCCCTTAACTCTGTGGATATTCACAAGTCTCTTCTCTTTCCATAGCCATTACCTTCATAAATACACTGCACATGCATGCCAGCCCTCCAACAATAGCCTCTTAGTCATAGGACATGTTTTACATCAGTCAATACACACACACTATAACAGTATATTCTTTCTGCTTGCCTTTGAGCAGAATACATCATGTTACCAAACACATATATTTTTTTATAGTTTTTAGCTGGATGTTACTGCACATCAAAAAAAAAAAAAAAAAAAAACAACTAACAAAGAACATAAGTTCTATTAATATGAGACTAATTTTGCGAATAGCACCAATTTGTGTGTGTGTGTGGGGGGGGGAAGTTATAGTAACCCGGCCAGGGATGAAGTAACTACTGCCATAAAAGTATTACCAATCAAACTGCTATCTTTAATGCAAGTCTTTTTATATATATATATATATTTCTTTGTGCATTTAGATCAGTGCAAGGCCTGATGGTAGATAAGGACTGGACTTGGACCTGACAGAGCCAAAATGAGCTTTAGCAGTGACGAGGTCAACTTCCTTGTCTATCGTTATTTACAGGAATCAGGTGGGATATAGATTTGTGTTAACTAGTGCAATCAATACTTTGTGTATTTATAACGTGTCTACTTAAATTATTTGATAGTCTTACTAAAACTTAAGAACTCTGAAGCAATTGCTACACCATGCACTGTGTTGAAGAAGTAAAGCTTCAATAAGTCAACATTATTGAAATTAGGCTTCTTTATTACATGCACTGTTATTCATACTTGTAGAATTATGAAGACTATCCCTTAATTTCAGGTTTCCTCCATTCTGCATACACTTTTGGGATAGAGAGTCATATTAGTCAGTCAAACATTAATGGGGCACTGGTGCCACCGGCAGCATTGTTGAGCATAATACAGAAAGGATTACAATATACAGAGTCTGAAATCAGCATTGGAGAGGTGAGTTGTTGGCAATTTATGTCTCCTAGACCTTTGGCTCAATGTATTGTTAATGATGGGGTGTGGAACCTATCCCCAAAACAGCTAGCCCATTTGCACATGTAGGTCAACTACCTCATTGTTGAATTAGACACCAAATACTTGCTCAACACATATACGTAACTTGATTATAAATTTGATTGAAAGCTCAAGATAACCTAACATATAAGGTGTTACTTGATGTTAAAAAATCTACCTGTAACATGTAACTATCCATTTTGATGTCTATCATTGAGTCTTTCTGTACCTCCCCCTTTCCATGTTGTCTTCAAGCCCCACCACCCTTGACTTGAGAACTATTTATTTCCTTACAAAACAAGCATGTACACACTCCATAGGACTTCAACTTGTTCCAACAAACTGTCGTGTAGTTGATTGTTAAATAGTATGAATATCATAACATTATTCTGTTTACAAAGCTAATAATATATTAACTTGACTTTATCTGTCTGTCAGGATTCTTGTACACATTTGTTTCTTTCACTTCCCATTCTCAAATCAAGTTGAAACTTTGCATAATTATTCAGTCACACACATTTAACAAAAAAATTAACCAATTAGTGGTATAAATTAATTTTCTGTGGGTCACGACTTAGTGTAGTTTGGCTATTTATAATTGAGTAATATTTCACATGACATGTGTTGGGAAAGTAATTCTAATAGCATGTTGGCCACATGTTTCTCTCATCAACAGGCCCTTATATTAGCTATGTTTGTTTACAGGAATACTGCCTTAAACCCTGAGTCGTGCAATGTTTTTTTAAGCTCTCACTGGTGGAACTAAAGTTAGCCACTTTCTGTTATTGGTGGTGCCTTTAAAAAAAAAATATGTGTCTTTCTTCTGGTACTGTTTTGTTTTTGTAAACCTATCCTCCTAGCTTGAATAGAGAACACCCCACTTGAAATAGAGTTCAGTTTGTTACCAGCTAGTAGACATTAAATATACAATAGGAATTGGTTAATAGCTTCCTCCCATTGAAGCAACACACTGAAGCTGTTTTATTTTTGTATCCTATTGAGCCAAACATAATGCAGAACATTTGGCCAGTTGAATGTAGTGTGTAGTCAACTTAACCTCCTTGTCACACACATAGGTCAAGAACTAACACTAAACAGTGTGCCCATGACTAGTGTGTGTGTGTGTTGACTCCCAACAAATGGCTGACATTTCAATTAACTTGCTCTCAGTGCCTGATAGTTCAAAGACATACAGAGCTGGAGTGAAAGAGTATTCATGTCCTAACGGTTTGACCAAGAATGTTTATTCTCATCAGTAATATTAGAAATCAATATCTTTATTCTAAATGAACTGTACAGCTGCTCCATTATGGCATTGGTTTGGGTTGCTCTAACACAAACTGTTTGCGGACTTAAGCATTTAATAATGTTTATATTAAGAATATTCTATGTGGATCTACTGCCTCATATGTGGAGAATTTTTAAAATCCACATCTTGTAAGTTAGGTTTAAGCTTGCACACCTTTATTTTTTCTCTAGACACTGCATCATTCAATCCACTTGGTAATGAGTGAAGTCAATTTAAAAAACTAAAACATTCATTGGTAGACCATCAACACAAGACTTAATTATACACATCTAATTGCTGGTTAGGAGAGGTTTTTTTTGTTTTTGATAGACTAGTCAGTGCAGAGGAAAAATATGCTATCCCCTGAATTAGCCAATCAAATGTCTAGTAGTTCTGAATCAACTATCATGTTCATTTGGTTTAATCTGATGCAAGCACAGTAGTGTGAACTAGGTCATAGACACAAGTTGGATTCAACATGCAGGAAAGTTGACTAGGTCTAGACACAAGTTGGATTTAACATGCAGGAAAGTTGACTAGGTCTAGACACAGTTGGATTCAACATGCAGGAAAGTTGACTAGGTCTAGACTACTCTAGACACACAAGTTTGGTAGAGGTGAATCAACATGCAGGAGATAATTAGTGATGACTTGTTAATGGCACTGACTGACTTTCTATCGGAAGACGATTTGTAAGTTGCTAAGTTTCGTGGCACAGGCCCAAACTCAGCCAACCATCCTAGATCAATGTACAATGTTGCCATAAGCAATGACATAACTATTCTTGCAATCTGACACTTGGCCTATTTGCATAGGACGTCTGGAAATGACTATCTTGAACAGTCCTCTAGGTTTGTGATGTTCTTACACAATGATTGGTCAGTCTGCCTTAGTTTCTTCATTCACTCCCCCCCCCATACAACTGTGTCAGTAGATTAGTTGAGTGTCACGCTCCAGTGAGCTTAGAACTGATTGGTCTACTTTTGGCTACACTAGATCCTCAAGATTGTTTCGTTATATGGTCACAGGCTTGTTGAATTGTTTTAATTTTTTTTTGCATTTTCAACTTACTATCATGCTTAAAGAAACATCTAGTTTATTATATCCCCAGCAAGAGACTAGCCAATCCTTTGTTCTATTATGTCTTCTCTAAGATCTAGCCCTCTCCTATCTAGCAGGATGTTATTGATTTAAGTTCGCTTGCTTTACAGTTTTCCCCAAAAAAGTAGATCTAGTGCGCGTTTTAAAAAAATGGGGTGGGGTAGAAAGGTGGTCGTATCTCAGCAGTTCTAAAATGTACTTATTTCTCTCTCATTGACAGTGAACCCAAGAGAGGTCACTCTTTTCTAGAGCGAGTTAGCTCTTTACTTTAAAGAAAACATCAAAGTTGAACCACAACGCGTGTCTAGTTCTAACAAGCTTCAGTCCACGTCCTCTACTGGTAACTGTTGCATCACTAGCCTACATCGCCATTTCCAGAACAACTTGTTTTCCAAATTTCACTGTGTGTGTGTGTGTGCCAGCGCGCGTACTATTGCTGACTGGCGCTGTGTACAAAATGTTTTCTAATGACGGAGTTTTCTCCCCCCTTCAGTTGTGCGGTAGCATAGGTCATAGCGTGGTGCGCTTTTCCTGACTTGTTTGTTTAGCATGAGGGGCCAGGCATTATCTTTTCGCTTAATATTTGGCTCACCCCGCCAGTTACAAAGTTAGGTTTGTGTGTGTTCACCTCGAATAGATAGGACACGAGCGAATGTGTCCGTTTTCTCTAGTTTCTTTGAAATGACCAGGAGACAACTTTATGGACCATTTCGAATGTCGGCTTCATTATGCGATTCGGTCTAGGACAGTTTTTTTTTTGTCTTTGTATTAAATCTAAGTTGTAAGTGTCCCATTAGCACAAACCTTGTCGTCCTGCTAGGGTTTCTGCATTAGATCTCTAGAGGTGATAATCTTACTTTCTGAAGGACTATCTATTCTTATATTTATACAGAGGTAGTTAGTTGTAGAACATTTCTTTACTCTTATCCTATACATTGTCCACTTTGTTTTAATATCTAGGATCATTCGAATAGATAGGTCACGAATGTCATCACTTCTCCAATAGTTACAACTGTAATTTGTGTCAGGAGTAAAACAAATGCAAACCTGCCACGCAGTTAGCGTGACGTTGTCAATAGACTTTTTTTTTCCCTTCCCACTTTCGTATTGGGAGCGCGGCGGGCCATGGTGCTAGCCCCAGTTTTCTAAGGACAGGCTTTAAAGGTTGAATGAAACAGACTATAGTCGCTGAGAAGCAGAAAAGAGGGGAGAAAACCAGCCCACGGCCTTTAACCTTGCTGACTCAGCCTCGCGTGGAACGCGGCGAGTACAAGTTGCAAAAAGGCCCTCTTTCTCCACTCGTCGATTGATGTTCTCTGAATTTTTCTGATTACATTTTTTTTGTTCGTGTTACTCCCAACTTCTTCCCCCCAGCAGAAATCTGCCGTCTCTTTGTTCTAAGAGAGTTGCTCGTTTCTGGAAAACAAAGAAATGCATTAGATAAATATAGATCTCTCTTGCACTTTGCTTAAGTATAAAACAAACTACCAGTCATTTGCACTTGATCGAATCATTCTTGTGTCCATTGTAATGCCAATAGATTCTGGATTTCTTGTGATGAAAGAAAATGTTGCCTTCTTGTTACGATGAGCTTTGGTTGCCATCTCAATGTTTGATTTGTCCATAGTGGGCGAGGTCAAAGGAAATCATGGAAGTATTGGAAGCTCTCTCAGGTGCACCTGTAGGATGTGTTCCAAAGAAATAGCGTAGCCTAGGTTGGAAGTGGATCTAGTCGAATGGTCAGTACAAAACTGGGAAAAGATGGCCGGGTAATGTGCGTTAGACTTAAGTGACCTGTCAGTGGGCTCCACTTGGACAGTGAATGGCCTCCCCCAGCCCCTACTTTCTTTGGAAAGTCGTTTGGTCAATGTGCTAGTTAGGTGTCAAAACTCTGGTCGCCATTTCACCCCCCACCTCTCGACATTATATCACAGACACACCCATTGGGGGTTGATCTATTTTTAGGCTTTAAGTTTTTCCAGTCGTCCCCACCACATTCTAACTTA
>JADKLZ010019686.1:22165137-22190530 GCA_021533235.1 Biomphalaria straminea | reverse complement strand
GTAGCAATCGAAAGTTCAGCAGGAATGTAGATCTATGTAGTGCACTACTTAAGGCGTCAACTTGTTCTGTTCATTAACATCATGATAGAGACCCGATTATCAAGTTCATCTTTAGAAGTAGTGATAACTGGCCCATTTTTTTGTTTGGCTTACATTTTGAATGTAGTGTTGAGAGAAACTGTAGAGCAAATCTGAGTAATAAAGTTATCAACCTCTTTAAACTACTATTAATGCAATTAGACTACATACAATTAGATTATCATTATACGCTTTAGAGGATCGTTAACTTTCACATTCCCAGGCGAAATTCTTATGAAAATTTTAGAACGGAAGTTCGCTTTAACGCAATTTAAAAAAAATATTTTGTTCTCTTTGGTTTCTTTTTGGGTGTTGAGACAAAAACTACTTGAAGGTTGAAAATCGTGATTATGTTTGGCGATGTACGCTTTCCACTTCCCAAAGTCATTGGTATTCGTTTTGTCCACCAACCAATAGGACTTCTGGCCACTTGTCTTCTAAGTGTACAAACAGAGCCGTAATGCCATCCCTTGGCTCTAATGTGTCTGGAGGCTAAGTCGGTTTGGACAGAATTGGAATGAACCCTTGTGTAAGAACTGTAGTATTTGTCGTTTGTTCAAGGAAATCAATCAAGCAGTAGACCGTAATTGGTAAAGATTTGTTTTCTAAGATGGTTTAAGACGTAGTATACTTCATTTAGTCTTTGGATTAGACCAACTCCTTGCTTGCTGTTTACACATTTGTTGAAAGGTTCATTAACACATATTGAATGGAAAATGGACCCACTGGCTGGGGGTTGACTGCCCTTGCCTAGAATACACGCTAAGCAGTTCAAATCCACGCGTCTGTTACTGTCTGAAGAAACTTCCGTCTCATACCAAGTTGTCATCTGTAGCCCAAGTAGGAAACTGTACATGCAGGAAATCGGGCGATTAGATGCAACCTTCTCTGGGCTAGCAAGTGGTGTTTGGCTCAAGTGGTGGGGATCGATAGGTGTCGCCCACTTAACATCATGTCTATAAAAAGACACTCCCCTTTCCCGCCCCCCGCATTTTAGTCACATCCTGTGTTGTGTGGACTTGACATTTGATGTGTACCGTGTGACTAAACACTTTCACACACACTCACACACACGCACACTTTATTTCCAACAGGATTTTTTTCCAGAGTCATGGCCAGAAAAGATGTATTCTCTCATCTGTCTGCCTATCTCTTTCTCTCTCTCCCGTTCTCTCTCCCGTTCTCTCTCTCTCCCGTTCTCTCTCTCTTTCTCCTTTTTTTTTTTATCTATCTGTAAAAAGGTTATACCGATGTGAACATTTCTCCAGGTGTTTGGTGTAATATAATAGTGTTTTAACATGGAGAATGTCTTGATTTAATTATAATTAATAGGCCCACATTAAAACACTTTCTACTAGACAGTTCGCATGCATCTAAATAAGTTCAACAAGCATACATTATCTTTACTGCTAGTGGTAGATGTCTGTAACATTGTGTTTCTTGTGTTAGGATGGAGCCGAGAGGACGATGGAATCTCTGTCCTTGATTGATGCTGTCATGCCAGATGTAGTGGAGTCTAGGAAGCAAGCCATCACCAAAAGTAACCAAGTCAAAACGGATACCAGTAATACTAATGGAGACAATGGCACACATGGGGCTGTTGGTAAGTACTTCACAAGTGGAGGGAAACAAAATAAAAGGTTCATATGTCACTGGATAAAATACATCAATCTAATACAAGGCCTTTTTTTTTTTTAAGTACTGTTTGATCAGCTCATCATGTTGACACCCTAATGACCCACTGGACTCTGTGGTTACATTGGGGGTTTCCTAGAAACAGGGATCTGTTACGCTGGTACTTTAACTAAGAGGTCAAGGTCTTTTGTGCTGGTGGGCTTGCAAGGTCAGATGGAGGCTCTACTCAGCCACCTGTTCAGCTGTAGTTCTGGGGGGAGGGGGGAGCGGAAACAAAGACAATGCCACACATCAGGGCACCCCCTCCCTTCTCTCCCAGACACAATAACAGTGTGGTCTCATTCTTCCAAACATGTCTCTTATTTGGTGACTAGTTTTGGGAGGATTGCTTTTCAAAAGTGACCTCTTGACCTGTTTCCTTTATTAGTGTCAATAATTCCCTGAATGATATGTCTGGGTCAGTCTCTCGCCCAGAACCTTTCATGGATGCCATGGCTTGAGCTAATGTTTTGATGAATTCAAAACATGTGTTTGAGAAGTTTTCAGCATTAACACAGAAGGTTGGCTTTGTTCCTCGGGTAAGAGTGATTAATTCATTTGTACAGTGGATTACTTATTAAAAGAAAGAACATTTCTAAATTGAAAGGCTTAAAAAAAAAAAAAAAAAACATGATTTGAGCATACCAAACAACAGCCATTAAAGTGGTAAACATTGTTTTCAAATGATATATACACATCATCTGTTCAATGGACTACAGAGAAATAAAGGGAACTCTTGAGATTGATTTCAAATGAGATTCCTTACACCACACTCCAGAAGATTCTCTCCCATTGGTTGTAAAAGGAAAAGATCTAGTTGCAATTCACATTAGTTAATGTGACCTAGATCTAGTTGAGGGCTGTGTGTGTGTGTGTTGTTGTTCTCTTAGCAGAGACTAGATTGTTGGATGTGATAAGGTTCACCAAGTTCACATGATTGTGTGACCTTGAACTAGATGTAGTCTGCTGCTTGTTAATTCTTCCCAAAAAGACAATCAGGGTTCTCTGCCCTTAGTACCAGATAGTAGCCTAGTAGTGTCTTGTGTTTACAATCCTTTAGTCACTTGGGAGTAACCAGGTTTGTCAGACCACCTTGTATAATAAGCTACATGGTTAGACTGCAGGATACAGCATGTAGCATAAAGATAAAACCACTTATGAAAACAATGTAGATAAAAACTAGGAACCATTTTCCAAGGGAGTAGGAGGTACCAGATTAAAAATCTTTCCCTTTAAAACAGCGCTAACAAGCAGAAAAAGGCAATTTTTTTTAATTGCCCTATAAAGCAAGACTCAATATAACTTTGAAAATGAATTGGGTTGAACAAATGACATTGGAAACACTTATGCTGCTTTTTTTTCCCCCAGACTTACAAAGTCAATTCTACACTGAACAAACACTTAACTTGTACATTTGAAGTGTTTTAGTTTTACACTAGTTTTTACCATAACATCTTTCCTAACTGTGCAGAACTTCCAAGTATTTCTATAACAAAACAGTTTGGATTAAATAAGTAAAGTAAAGTGTCCCCTTCAGACCTTGCGAACTATGGGGCAGATGATATAAGGTCATCTGTTTCTTTGGCCAACGGTTAAAGAGCAGGGTGTTATGTGGCTAGTACAACGACCAAACGCCTTTACTTTCCCCAACTAAAGTCAGGTACCCATTAGAGTTGGGTGGACTCAGGGGCATCCTAAAAAATCCAGAAATTCAAATGTCCAGTCTTCATCAGGATTCAAACCCAGGACCTCAGGTTCAGAAGCCAAGCGCTGAACCATTTGACCACCGCCCCCCCCCCCTTGGGTTTAAATGCTTTTGTTCAATTACTGGATTTCCTATTTAAGAGAGATTTTTTAAAATGTTCAAGAGGCATTGACCTCTTATAAAACTATCAACTGCTCTTATTGTCATACTTGTTGTTTGAAAATTCTCATTTGTCATTTATATATAGATATTGCAAGGCTTTGCAACACAGAATGTCATTGTTTTTTCACCTTTATGTCAATCTCAGGATCTCTTTTTTAAATCCAGAAGTACACTATAATTGATATAATGATAATTTGGCTCAGCACAGTTAACAAACATGTTGGCCCATGGTGCTTTCAGAACACAAAAGACAAAAAAAAAAACATCCAGAAAGTCAAACTAATCTAAATTGTAGGCGTCAATGTTCTTTTCAAACACAGTAAACCACAGGAACTGAGTGGCGAGCAAGTTCTAATCCCTCAGACCTTCTAAGTGTCACATATCTAGAATAGATAATACATTGCAATCTCTGAGGGACATATGCAGATTAGACTAGTTAATGGACTACTTAATACACACATCAGTTCTTTCTATTCTTTTAGTGGGAATTTTGTGGCCCACATGGAGGAGGGAATCTTGTGGTCCACATTGAGGAGGGAATCTTGTGGTCCACATGGAGGGGGAATCTTGTGGTCCACATGGAGATTTTAAAACACAGTTCAACTTTATTGCTGAACACTTCTCATGTTTTTGGTATAGGCCACACACAATCCTGAAACATAGAGCTTCAGGATTTGATTGGACCTCTTTCTTTCTTTGTCTGGGTCAGGATAAAGTTCTTGTAGTTTTCAGATGATGGTTGGACTGCTGCTTTTAACTATATTGTGTGAGGTGTTGTTTTTTTTTACTTATCATAGAAATATTTGATTCAACATTACTTTATTCTGTTATAAATGTTCACATTTTTGAGTGCCTTTAATCTAATGCAGACTAGGTAGTCATTAAGACGCCATTTTTGTACATTATATGGGGTGTGGTGGTTTAGTGAAAAAGTGAATGGCATGAAAACCAGGTTTTCAGTTTGAATGTAGGTGCAGACCAAGGTTTTAAATTTGGAATGTTTAGGACACCCCCTTGAGTCCAGCCAACTCTAATTGTCTACTTGACATAGGTTGAGGGATAGCATATATTTAGTCTTGTTGAATTCAACAGCATAGGATAGAACTGTGTATTCGATTTGAAGAGACTTAATGTATCAGTACATAAAGAATAATGACCACATGGACATTGACCAACTGTTCTGCACATGTCCTGTTGCCCACTTTTTCCCCCCTTTCCTTTCTCCATTTTATGTGTTTCATTAAATTCTAGCCAGTGAAACTGGAACATTACTTGGGACTAGCCTGCCCATTAAATACAGCTGCTTCATGACACTTGCACTTTTTTATGGCCTGGGTGGAAAAAAAAATCTGGTAAAATAATTTTAAAAATTTAGGAAGAAACCTTAAGAACTGTTCTCTCCCTTGTGCAACCTGATTCAGCCTTGACCTACTTACCTCTTGAAGTCTTTAAAAATTGTTTTCCCCCTTTTTCAATATGTTCTCTTTGTTTCTATGTTGAGTTAGGAAACTATAAGTTGAATGTTTATCTGGTCTGCTTACCTGCCTTCTTTGCAGGGGAGGAAAAATAAGGTCACTAGCACACAAAATAGAAATATTTGGCTTAGGTTGTTTTTTTTTCTTAATGAGCCAAGTCTTTTCAAATAGCAGAAGTGGGTTTTTTCCCTCTTTCTACCTATAAGTATATATAAGCAGATACCTTTGCTATGCTACAGTTGAAACCACTAGACCTAGAGTATGCTTCTTAGGCCCATCAGTTGATCTCTGCAAACATTATTATACAAAAACATACACACACATAGGCCCTTATAATTTACACTGACAATTTTTAGGATTTTTAATTTTTGATTTAGAATAGAAGCATACTTGTAGATGTAGGCATTTTAAATGTTCTCCTTTCATACAGATGGTATATGTGCTCTTTGTAAAAACACATTAAGTAATCACATGAGCTAAGGATAATCCCTCACATTCACTTAATTATCTAGCTTTAGATCTAGATCTGTGTAGAAATAAACACAAATAATGTTTCAAACACTCAAACATGTTGAATGAAGAAAAGAATGTTGCACACCAAAAAAGAAAGTTGTGCTTATAG
Source organism: Biomphalaria straminea (assembly GCA_021533235.1). Lineage (NCBI taxonomy): Eukaryota > Metazoa > Mollusca > Gastropoda > Planorbidae > Biomphalaria > Biomphalaria straminea. The sequence continues at coordinate 22,184,814 of JADKLZ010019686.1, read as the reverse complement.
CTGAAAGAATTATAATTTTATACTTTAAAGACATTTAAATGTTGGTTTAAAAAAAACCTTTAGGTTGAAATTGCAAATAAATTAATAGTTTTTGGTAAATTTAACCACTGTACTTTTGATTGTGCAAATGGCTTAATGCTCTGTATCTATATACCTGGAAAAAAATAATGGGTTAAATTTTATTTTCCAAGGCAATTAGGAAATTAGTGATGAGAGAGCTAGGGCCTGGGATTTTATATATGAGCTATAAATATAATTTTTGCTAATAGAAGTTACCAACTGTTTTATTTGTGCTGTACCTGTACCTATAAATTATGTAAAACATAATATAATTACATAACTGGCAAATATAAACTGAGAAATGGCATACCGGTACTGTTTGATTGTCCTGCAGTTTCACAATGACATCACCTTTTGTTTTTTCCACTCAACCAAGCCAATGTTATCATCTCTTGTAGATAACCACACTGAGTCAATGGAGGTGGATGGTGCAGTAGACATCCCCAGTAACAAGGCCACAGTTCTCAGAGGACATGAGTCAGAAGTCTTTATTTGTGCCTGGAACCCCACGAATGATTTATTGGCATCTGGGTCAGTAAAGAACTTTATATAAAATTTAGTGCATCAAATTTTCATTGACATTTTCCTTTATCTTGGTCTAAGAATGCCCAAGCTAAAGTAATTTAAATGTTTCAACTACTAAAGCATTTTCTTATGGTTGATGCTAGATCATAGTAAATGTTCTATATTTTGTAAATTATACAAGACATTGTGATATTTAATATTAATATATGAAATAAAATGCGAACATCTTGACATTTAATTAATCAATAAAAAAAAAACTACCTTAATTTACATAATAGAATTGAGAGTCCATTTCAGACTGGCAAGTATCTGAAACTCATTTTTTAATGTCCATGATATTAGTGGACAACCATAACTAGTGTTAAGAGACCAATCTCAAGCTGTTGTAAGTGGTTTTATTGAATACAAAATTATTAGATTTTACTGAAACAATCTGAAGAAATATTGGTAGGCCTACTTAGGTAATTTTTAAAAAACCTTTAAAAAACTTGTTTAGGTGGGTATTTTTGTATAATCTTTTAAAACATGCCCTTAGTGCAAATCAGTTGGAGCATTGCTTTTGAAACATTTGAGAGCCATGCATCATTTGTAAATAGTCTGTCATTGTAGACCAGCACAAAGTGAGTCTATTAGATACCCATCAAAAGGTGGAGCACACCACAGAGCCATAGTGTGACGCAGGTGTTCATACATTTATATAGCAAATGGTTTCCTGTTTCAGGATTAACTGTCGTCCCCTGTATCCTTTAGAGCTTGATGTGAACTAAACAAAGCTCTAGCTAGTCAGCCCACACATTCTATCCAATCAACCCCATTTTACCACACAAACCACACAGTCAACCCATTTTACCACACAAACCACACATTCAATTCCATTTTACCACACAAACCACACAGTCAACCCCATTTTACCACACTAACCACTCAGTCAACCCATATGTTCTAGCCAAACACATTGTCCTGTATTTCTTAAATGTAATTTTGTTCTTAAAGCTCTGGAGACTCAACAGCCAGGATCTGGAATATGAATGACAACAACAGTACCTCTAGTGCTAGCCAATTGGTGTTGAGACATTGTATACAGAAAGGAGGAACTGAAGTCCCAAGTAACAAAGATGTCACCTCATTGGATTGGGTGGTGAGTCTAGCATAGATAGAAGCAGGAGCCAATCACTGAACTCTTGAAATCATCATCATCTAACTTAGTATCACTTGTTACTTTTCAGTGTGATGGTAGTTTATTAGCCACAGGATCCTATGATGGTTTTGCCAGGATATGGAGTATAGACGGTAATTAAAATGTTATGTCAAAAAAAAAATAGTTTTAACTAGGTTTGAATTTTACTAATTTAAAAATAAGTTTGACAAATGCCATAGACTATAGCCTTTTTTCTTTGAAGTCATTTATAGATTTTCTTTCTAGTATTTACAAATACTTTACACTGAAAGTGACTGGAGTACAAGTACTCTCTATTCATGGGAAATTCATCTGAAAAGATTTGTTAAAATTTCAATTTGTTCTACAAATATATTAAGTTTAGCAATCCCCTTCTAGAGACAGTAGGTTAGTATTAAAATAAAGGATTCTGACTCAAGTACTCAGTTTATTAAAAACTGAACCTTCTTGTTCACTAGGTCGTTTGGTCAACACACTCGGCCAACACAAAGGACCAATATTTGCTTTGAAGTGGAACAAAAGAGGAAACTATATTCTGAGTGCAGGAGTTGACAAGGTATGGTGGTCTAGTTAGAACTTAAGTAGTTCCAAGTTTGATTTCATCTGTTTTTAAACAAACATTGAGCTTGGAGCAACGTTACGTAAAATTATGTCCTACTTTTGCAAAAAGTAAAATGTGTCCCTTGCTGACCTGATGATACTATGGTAGCCGTACTGACATCAAGTAATGATGAAGTACCTTGTACTGATTCAGCAAGTCCATCGCTTCTCCTATCTAGTCTTTGAGTGCTATAAGATTTAACCTTCAAGTTAACTGTGTCAATCTGTACATGTGACTTTGTTTCTTCAGACCACCATCATTTGGGATGCCAACACAGGAAGCTGCACTCAACAGTTTGCTTTCCATTCAGGTATTTAACATTTGTATTTAGACCTTCATTTGATTCATTCAATAGATCTGGGATCACTAGAGAGCTGGGGAAGTGAGCTGTTACTTTATACAGCTTATACTTTTAGGGAGAGGGTGGACATATCTCTACCACTTGGCCATCATTATACTAATTGTTCTGAAAATTAAAAACCTGTTAAGTAATGCCAGTTTTTTTTTTTTTTTGTGTTTTTGTAAACCCTGATTGTTTTGTCCCCAGCTCCAGCCTTAGATGTGGACTGGCAAAACAATACCACATTTGCCTCCTGTTCAACAGACCAGTGTATTCATGTTTGTCGTCTGGGGGAATCCAGGCCAGTCAAAACATTCCAGGGACACACTGTTAGTTACACTTTTGGTCGACAAGTTATTTTCAAATAGATGGATAGTTTGTAGTCGAGTTCACATATTATTCTTACTGAAATGATGACATTATGGTAGCACACAGACTGTTAGTTTGAAGTAATACTTTTCATGGATTGTCTGATTCAGCAAAGAACTTATATCCCAATAAGTGTTGTGCAAGATGTTTAACACAAAATTAATTTGATAAAATTTTTAATTTTTTTTTTTTTTTTGTAAAAAAAAAATAATTAATTTATCTTTAATGCAAATATTTTTATGATAGGTCTCAATATTAGGCATAATGTTGCCCTCATATTTTGTACCTAATATTAAAATGTCATCAGTAATTTGGTCACATTAAAATAGATGTGAGATCTTTAGAATATAGTACACACTATTTGTGTTCTCTTTCTCTTTAGAAATGCTTTCCACTTCAGTCCCACATAAAGAATTTCAGACATAATCCATTTGGCTCTATCTTTATATTAAGCAGATTTTTTAAAAATACATTTAGTGTCCCCCATATTATGTGACACACACAGACGCTTTAAAACAAGAAAGAAAATTACAAAATATAAACGCTATTTAAATAAATCTGAGAAATTTGTGATCATAAGTACACATGAAAAAAATAGCCTTTATAAAAAAAACAGATTTTATTTCAATGGATTATGACTGTACAAGATTAAGAGATTTGGTTTTTACTTTGCCCACTAATAGAGAATTGCTTTTTTTTTTTTAATGCACAGTACTAAAAGTAAACTGTTTTACCTTATACCCAAAATGATTTTTGTCAATTACATTATTTATTTCAGGTATTAGTTGGGCAATTCTTCTTTTAACTACATTTTGTTGAATGTGAACTGTCTTAGTTCTGTGTGCTTTGTTATCAATAAATGATTTTATCTTAGATAAATATTATTTAGAACTGATGTAATTATTTATTCTGTTTTTCCACTCCAGAATGAAGTGAATGCTATTAAATGGGACCCTCAAGGCCAGCTTTTGGCATCTTGTTCAGATGACATGACATTAAAAGTAAGTCAGTCAGTGGCTGTAAACATAGAATCCATAATCTTCAAAAACAACAACCTAATAAAGGATTAAAACTACACAAAAGATAAAGGCACATTCCTTGCTACATAAGACAAATTTGTAAAAAAAATACTCTTTCTTCCCAAGAGCTATTAGTGCCTGGAATGGGTTGAAACCCAATGACTTAAGAGAGTCTAAGTAATTAACAGGCATGACTAGATTGTCCTAAACCATGCATAGGACATAATTATCCTCTTTTTGAAGTAATGTCGGCATTTTATGAGATAAGAATGAAATGAATTACTTGCAATGGTTTGTTTTATATAATCAAATTTATATTTTTTCACTCAAGTTATGTATTTTATGGTTAAAGTTTCAACATAGATAGCATTTATTTGAACAAAAAATTATTTTTTTTTAACTTGTCTATGGAATTATTTAAGCATATACACTTCTAAATAATCATTTCTTAAAATGAGATCAGCTAATACGAATCTGTTATCAGTTATGTTTCCTGTTTCCCAGATTTGGAGTATGAAGAATGACCAGTGGGTCCATGACCTTCAAGCCCACAGCAAAGAGATCTACACTATCAAATGGAGTCCAACTGGAGGTGGCACCAATAACCCAAACCAGAATCTGATATTGGCCAGGTAATACTCTTATTCCAGTGATTTCTAGGTACAGAATAAAAGCTTTGTATTTATTTAAAGATTTCAATTTTGAGTTTATACTTTGAACTAGTATCTCCTGCATCACAATAATGCTTGAAAATTATGAAATTTTCTGATATATACTATATTATAAAATCAGAAACATATAGCGAATCATTAAAAAAAAATGGAGGCTAAAAATACTAATTGCCTTATTTTAATATTTAATTATTTGTAGTAGCCATAAATCACTAATTTTTGAAGAAATTTTGTATTAAAATGTTATTCTCAGTTTGCATATACATTTGATCAGTAGTTAAAACTTTCATAAGTCCAATGGCCAGGTATATTTGAATTGAAGGCCCAACATAAATCCTCTTCAAAGAATTGTATACTTCAGTAATCTAAATTAAAATCATTAAATGAATAAATGCACACACAGTAGTCCAAGTAATAATGCAGAATATAAATTTCATTAACAAATCCTAAGATTCAACAGAAAACATAAAACTTATAAACCCTTCTAGCTTACAAGTCTCGCTCTTTAGAGCTTGCAATACCTTTCCCATATTCAAGTCTGGATATTGTGTAGTTAGACAAAATTATTACTTTCCTTAGACTGTTTTTAGCTATAGTGTAGTTTCTAGACTAAATCGGAAGATAAATGTGTTGATCTTTGAGCAACATACTTTATAATATGACCATATATATATTCAAACAAAAGAATCCAAAATGCTTTGGCTAGTAAAAAAAAATAGTAAAAAGTGAAATTGATGTAGTCATTCTTTTTGGTATGTCTATTACAAAACACTGTTATGATAACTTAACTCTAGGACTCCCATGTTATCTGTTAACCTGTTAGCAAACATAATGACATCACAGGTTGATCCAGTTTTTGTAAGTGAGTGAAATCTTTTTGTTTTCAGTGCATCATTTGACTCGACTGTTCGCTTGTGGGAAGTAGAACATGGCCGATGTTTACACACGTTGACCAAACATACAGAACCAGTTTACAGTGTAGCTTTCAGTCCTGATGGCAAATACATAGCCAGTGGGTCTTTTGATAAATGTGTACATATTTGGAATGTTCAGGTAAAGAATGAATTTAAGCAGTCTAGGTAACACTTAAAATAAAATATTTAAGAATTTAGTAATGGCAAGTAATTCAGGAAATGATCATTACATTTTCACTTCAACTCTAAACTTTGAGGACAAATAATTTTTACTTTTCTTTATTTAATGGAACACTTCAAAAAAGATGCACTCTATTTTGCTAGCTCACAAGTACTTAAAATAGCCTGTAAATGTCCCCCATTGGCTTTCCTCCTATAGAATAATTCAAGAACATCTCTTCCATGATTTTGCTCATTCCTGTTTTGTAGTCCCTGATCAAGCCAATCCACATTAAGGACATTTTTTTTATTGATAGCCCTCGTACATTATTGGCTATGTTTTCACTATCATTTCATGTGCATACTTTTTTTTTAGTTTTTAAACAACTTGTAAGTTCTAATGTGACAAATGAGTCTACAGGATAGTTCACATTATGTGAGGGTTTAAACCATACCTTTAACTTGCTCATATCTTATCAATTATTGTCATATTTACTCCCAATATTTTGTACATGTCCACTTTTACTTCAACTTGTGTGTTCCCTTGTATTTTCTCCACTATTGTACATTCCTATGTTCCTTCCTAGTTACTCAAATCATGATTAGTTGTTCTTTTGTATAAATACAATACAAATTCATTGATATAGCTTGTGTTCCCTTGAATTGATATTTATTCTCTACTATGCTATTATGCTTGAAGACATAATTTTATTTGTCTTCAGACTGGCCTGTTGGTACATAGCTATCGTGGTACAGGAGGTATCTTTGAAGTCTGTTGGAATCACAGGGGTGATAAAGTGGGAGCCAGTGCCTCTGATGGATCGGTAAGTTTTAATTGACTTAGCAAAGTTTTGAATAGTCACATCTTGTTATACAAAATCCTTAGATCTGCCTTATATGCCTGATTAATTTCATTTTCAATTCGTCTTTGAGATGGATTACTTTTATTTGAAAGGTACTTCTAGTTTCCTAAAAAATGTTATGGCTGTAATATTAAAAATTGAATTGAATTTAAATTACATGTTAGATGTATTGTGTTTACATAATAGATAGTTTGTATTGAACCAAAGACAAATTGTGTTGACATGAAATATACTTTGTATTGTTGAAGTTTAACATAATTTTTGTTTGCTGTGTTGGACAGGTTGTGGTACTTGATTTGAGGAAGTAGTCTAGGACTTTGGATCTTCTCCCCCCTACCTCCTGTGATGGAGAGGGCTGGTCCCTGCTCCTTCTGTTGCCTCCTCTGCTGTGCCAGGGGAATGAACTGGTCAACTTTTACTTTCTCTCGAGGCTCACTTCTGGAGAGAGAGCACGAGTGACAGGAGCACTGTGTCCACTGCCAGACAGCCAACACTGCGTTGGCTCCAGTCTGACCAAAGTCTGGACTGTCCATTGTGGTCCACACAGTTCAAGATCTTTTGCCATAACATTTGTTGACATTTTATTGTGGAGTATTTTGTATTTTCTTCAAGGAGGATTTCCTCTCGACGCTGTGTCTGTGTGGTGCCAGAATGTTGTCAGTCACTAAGAACTATTCCTCTGTTTGAACATGGCAGCATCATTACAAGCCTCTTTGAGTTAGCTCATTAGGTTCTATTTGAATACATGTATATAGTATTATACTATAGTTTTTTTTTTTAAACCATATTTCCATCTAGGTTTAAAATTAGTCAGAAATGATTTGTCTCCTTTGACATTTGATTTTTGGTTATGTATGGGACTTGTTTCATTTGAAGGCTAGTCACTTTTTAGTTACCCTAAACCAGATCCTCCTGCCCCCCAGTCCATCTAAAACTGTGATGTTATGTCAGTAGTTTTAAACCAGACAACCCTATATGGTGTGCTTGCTCTATCTCTACTCACATTGATGTGTCCTTATGCTGCTTTTAGTGTCTCACACAACTCTCAATTCATAAAATGACACTACTTGCCAAACCAACACTGCTATGTGTAAACCTAGTTTTCTAAGAGTAAAAATTAATCTTTAGCCAGAAATATGCAAGCAATGAGATCTACATTGGTCATCCCTGATCCAAGTAGTCACAGTAGTGTTTTGTTAATTGAATAGATAATGTACTGGTTATACATGAGTACAAAAGTTGATAGTTTATCAGAACTTGTTAAGTCTGCTCCTTGGTAGTGGCTTTCACTACATTTTTAAAAAATGTGGAAAAAGTTAACTTTTTTTTTTCACAAAACTTGTTTCACGCATCTGTTTGTAAATATTTAATCAAATAGTAAAAAAAAAAAAATTATTATTAAAGGCTTTATGTAGAAATGGCAATTTTGTGTTATTGGATTTAAGTCAACTTATTGCATTTGAAAAGTATATAGTTTTATCAGCTATTTCTTGTACACAGCTTTTTAGTTGCCTGACAGAGCATTGTAAGCTTTTTATGGAAATCTTTTTTGTTTTCACATCTGAGTCCTAAGGACAACTAAACATATCAAATTGTATGAGCAGCATTGGTAAACATTGATGTTAACTCTGTCTCAGCTCTGCACTGCCGTATTGAAGATCCAGTTGTATTTGTGTTTGCTGTACAAGCTAGCTTCAGGATTTTAACTTGCCAAACTTTGACTCTATAAACATTCTCAGGCAAAAACTATAGGCTTTAATTTGTTACAATGGAATTGGTTGGTGACTGTTCAGTCTGATGAGCCAATAATCAATGGTAGGTAGGAAATCTTTGTTTAAGCCAGCTATGGGGATCAGGAATATTTGAATCCAAGTAGAAATCAAAGACTTAACACAATCTCAAGCAATATTACACTTTAATAGTTCAAATTCCATTAGAGTTTCATAAAAGAAGAACCAACACAAACTGAAGAACTGAATGGACCCTGACAGAAGCTTGTTCTCTATTTAATGTATTTTTTTCAAATCCAAACATTTAGGGAACTGGAATTTGTATTCTGTCCCCTCCATATTTACATGTATCTATGTAGAAACTTGAGGCTGCGAGTAGTTTTAAAATGTTTCCTGATTACACTTCTCTTGCAACCTTAACACCAGGGGGACACTCTATACCAGGGGTTCTCAACTTGTGGCTCGTAAACCCCTTAGGGGTTGCCAAATACTATAGAAAAAATGGATTGTTTAGTCTATTGTTCTATTGCTGTGTGTGTGTGTGCGGGGGGGGGGTCATGACATAGTGGGAAATTGTAAAAAGGGGTCGCCGAGCTTAAAAGGTTGAGAGCAACTGGTCTATACTATACTAGTAAATATTAGAGATTTGACTGATCGCATTGTCTCAACTCAAAATGATTTGGAAGATACCTTTAGTTAGAGGTTGCAGATAATTTCATTAAGAAATTAGAAACGTACTTTTTTTTTGTCCAATTGAAACTTGTCAAGCTGTCAATGATCTCTTATTAAGGTCAAAATATAAATGTTGGGTACAAAGAATATGACTAGGTAGAATGAGGACATAGTGTACATTTCTGTAAGAGAAACCAAAGACAGGTGAGTGAAAGTTGGTTATTGATAGCCACACTGCTCAAAACTTTTGAAGTTAAAATCTGTCAAGTGGTATTAGCAAGAAATTTGATGTACATGATTCTTTTCTCAACCTGATGTACAGACCAAATGAATGTATAGACAAATCTATTCACTTGTCAAATATAACGTTGGTATAATTTGATTTTTAAAATGTGACGCCCCTACATTTAGTCCCCAAGTGGACTAGCTGCCTGCTTCTTGTAGTCTGAGACTTTTGAATGAGACGCTAGGGACACACATTGTTTTTGTAGCCTTGGCTTTTTACTTTCAGTCCCTTGAATGATTGTGTTACAGCGGACATAGACTCCCATTGTCAAGACATGATATTCATGTTTGGATTATCTGCCATTGTTGTTTTAGGAAGACATTTTGCCGGAGTAACTCCATGGATTTGAACATTTTGTATTGTATATGTTGAAATGATTTGCAGTTTAGATTTGAACTATTCAAATCAACTTACTGCCAATTCAATAGCCCCATTCAATAGTTTGGAAACAATAAAACTTGGATTAATGTAACATTCAAAAAGTTTTTTTTAATCTTTTAACCTAAACTTAACATCAAGATATTCATTCAATCTTGTTGGGCTTCATCCTTCATTCCAAGTAGTTGACCCCCTTTTAGAATCATAGTGTTTGAAGCTCAAAATCGTAGCTGTCAATTTTAATATCAAGATCCATCTCCTTTTTAATGGAATATTTAAACTAGTTTTAACTTGAACTAGCTTTTTAAATCTTTTGGGCTTGACTTGTCCCAAATTGTGGCCTGAAATCTAAATCTTTAAAAACAATTTCTACAAACTTTACCTGTATCAAGTAGGACAAAACCTCTGGCCAGCATTTGTTATTGAGACTTGTTTAGCTATATGAATTTGTTTTCCAACACAGGTAAACAAAAAAAAAAAAATCATGTTGATTTTACTGAGTTTGACTATTAAAAAGGTAAACAGATTTGATGCTGAAATTATTTTTTCATTTGTTGTTGTTGATGTTAAAAAAGTTGTCATAAAAAGAAAACAAAAATGCTTTTGAGAAGTGATTGTGTTCTAGTGATATTGTCTAAGTTTTCTTTGTTATACTGAATAAACCAAAAGTGATGGACAAACCTTGTGTTGTGTTCACTCACTCCAACACGCCATTTGAATGCCTCAGTGAAGCCGTAGTAACAGAGTGACCTACAGCTTGCATGACAAAATTATTGGATGATATGATAACCATCTCTTCTAATGGGCCTTCTTTCAGATAGAAGAAATAAATCACAAATAGATTTCGGTACTTGGTACCAGCCCTTTTCCATAAGACATTATGTACCAAAGAAGGAAAACTCTGAATCCAAACCTCGGCTGCCTTGCGGCTATACCCAAACGTGGGAAAGGCTTCGGGAGACAACCCTGAGGAAAAATAAGGAGCTGTTGACGCTTAGGCAGATTGTGGCACACTGTGCTACAGCCTGGCAAGGCCTGCGGCGTTACTGATCCCAAAATATCGGATCTTCCGTTCCTTTGGTCACATCAGCGCCGAGAGGGGGGAACTGCTGTATGGACGACATCGTCCCGACCATAACCAATGCCCAGGCTTTTATCTCACTTATTCAAAGCCATAACCTTAAAAACTGGAGAGGACACTCCAACCTCGCCTTTGGCGTCGGCCAAACACTTACCTGCGATATTTGTGGACGCGAGTGTCTCTACAAAATAGGGCTCCACGGCCAAATGAGGAAGTGTGCGAGATGATCCATAGTCGTGCTACGACTGAAAGAGGCCAATGATGTACCAAAAGTTTGACCCTTCTGACATTAACACATGGGCATTTAAAATGGATCCAATGTTTCAAAGAAATGGGAATACAGAAATGTGGAGCTCCCTGTTACTTAGAAGGCAGGAAACCTTGTGTTGACAGAAATGTAAATATTAAAAACTGACTGCAGCATTTTTTTTTAGTGGTAACAAGTTTAGGAGTAAAATTAGAAGAAAAAATCTTTTTCAAAGTAAAATACTTTTAGTGCCCGGGTACACAACCCTGCTTCTACACGGCAATAGGGTGGAAACAATGGCTAGAGGAATCGATAGGTAGTAGAACTAGTGTCTAAGGGAGTGCGAGAGCATTTCTATTGCGTTGTAAAGAGTGCTTTCGTGACCTTGTCGAAATCCAGGCGCCGTTCCTCAAGAGGCCGTTTTATCAATGGCGAGTCCTCCACGGTTAGCTTGGTAAACTTGGTGGGGGTTCCCGGTGTACTCGACTTTTGTCCATATACCGGTATTTTAGTCCGTGCTTGGACCTCTCCCAGACAGAGCGCTTTGTTCAATCAGGCTTACAAGTTTCGGCTCAACTCTTTGTTTGACAGTACAACGGCTCAGAATGTACTATTTAAAAGCTTGGCGACCTTTAAAGCAAATGGGTTGCGTTATACTACAAGAGGACAATCAAGAAAGTTCACCAAATTTGACCTATGGTAAGTTCACGTGTAAGCCTTTTTTTTTTTCAATAACAGTATCTCCTAAATATTTATTTTATATTAAAACAACAACAACCAAGAAAAACATTTTAAAAATACATTAAAAAATAATAGGTCTATTATATGCAATGCTATCAATTACCGGTAGTTTGGATCAGTCATGCAGGCCTAATTAATAAATGTAGACTATCAATAATAAAAATTTATGCTATTAGAAATATTTTTACCAATTGTTTTTAGTTTAGCGCAATGTCATGCTTTTGTCTTTCTCAACGAGCTATGATCCTATCACTTGTCTGGACCAGTTGGAAAAGGGGAAGGGCGGGGAGAAAGAGGAGGGTATCTGGACTAATGTTACTGTGATCGCTTTATAAATGCATTAGGCCCAATAAAAAAAAGGGGGTTCACTCAGGGTTCAAGTCTCCTCAAGGGGACTAATTATACTTATCCTTATACCGATACTTATATAATCATCTTATACCACCATATCTGTCAAGTACGATTTATTTCCCCTGTTCTATACCAAAAAAAAAAATGAATACCAATAGTTCTACTTAATAAAACTAACTGGTCTTTTTTTAAAAATATATACTTTTTAAAATTGATTATTTGTTTTGTCAGGTACAAGAAATAATTGTGCAAAATGTTAACTTGATCCGAAAGTGGGTGTGGGAGAAATCCAGACAAACAAACAGCTGACACTGTGATTGAAAAAAAAAACAACAAAAAACACTATCAATGGGGAGGAATGCAAATTAGAGAATCAAAGTTTTTCACAGTACTAACTTGTCAAATTTTTTTTTGTTAGCTCTAGATCTATATAGAAGCATAATAAATAAATTTAAAACATATAGATCTAGATCTATACATATATAGACTCTACAATTTCGACGTTCCACAGAAAATAATCATTGTCACGTCACATTGGGAACCTCTGATCAAGGGATATAATCAACAGAAGCATTTCCGGGTTGTGGAGCATGCCTTTACAATTACGAAGATGGCGGGTCCACAAGATATCCAGGCTCTTCTGCATGGGCTCATGAGCTCTGACAATGAAATACGTACTCAGTCAGAAGTAAGACATAACCTTAAATCTATATATTTTAGAGATAATTTCGAATCTTACAGTGATTTAATTAAATCTCTTGCTTTAACAACAGTCTGAAAAAAACAAACCAACCCAAAGACAAAGTTGACAAATTAAGACATTAAGTTATTAATTAACCGATTCTCAGACTCAAGTTTCTGAGACTGAAGACAGTGATGATCGTGATGCATTTTGATAGATGCCGTAGAGAAGTGAAGAATCAGATGTCGATGATTATGATGATGATAGTCATATCATTTGTATGGATCATAGAATTGCATGTGTATAGATCTACTAAAATCGAGGATAGAATCATCATGTTGACATTGTTGATGATGGTTTTATGTCTAGTGATGATTGATCATGTCTCATGTTTTCATAATGATAATGATTTTTGATGATATGATTATAACATAACACAGACAGCATGGACATGACTGACAGGTGATCAGTGGATGGATGTGTGTGTGACATGGTCCTGAGCACCAGAGACTGAGAATGCACTGAAATATGAGATCAAGATGGAATATTTTGTCATATTCGACTCATATATATAGTCATTTCCATGTAGCGAACACTCGTTATTTTCTGAAATTAGCGAACAGCCCACAATATTTGTTAAAATGAGCCTTTATTTTAATAACTAAGACGAAACAGGTCTATTGTTTTTATTTATACTCCATTTCTTTATAGTTCAGACACAGCTAATTTCGTTTACTCTGAAAAATAAGGGTTTTACACGGGTTCAAAGGGCACTGTTAGGACGATGCCATTTTTTTTCTTCTAGGACAGAAGGAGGGTAGGTCCGGGATTAAGATTTTTTTGATCTAGTATAGGTCGTAGGTCTAACATTTTTACTTAATGTTGATTTCTTTTAGGTGTTAAACCAAGTGTGATGTGAATGAGTAAAAAGAAAGGGAATATCGCTAAAACAAGTGCTAATGACTTGGATATAATGTGAATGGAAAAAAAATGTTTTTATGAGTGCACAATCCTGCCTCTCTCTCTCTCTCTCAAGTCTCGCAAACTCTCTTTCTAGCACCTAGCATGGTACCATAAAGAAAAAAAAATAGCGGGAGGGACAGTTATTGATCAATCTGGTACCAAATTAGGTCACAATCACAGACTGGAGTGAGTGGGCTAAACGCGCGGGAGTCGCGCATTTTGTTTGTTTTTTGGGTCAACTAGATTCTAGATCTACAAGATGATCTATGTAAGGGCCTTTGTAAAGTTTGTAAACAAGAGGTGTTCGCTCGTGTACATCAAATTTCGCTAGTGTACAGAGATGAGTATGGTGTTCGATACATGGTTACGCTGGACCTCATTACCTGACCCTCTTCAACATCATATTTTATTGTAACAATGCGTAGCGTAATAAAACAATCTAGCTATTTTTATGGGCAAATGGATGATGAGTTTATAGATGTTTGTAGTTTTTTCCTAGGATTAACCATTACGGAGCTATAAAAATTCAAATGCAAAAATCGCGGTGGCAGCGCTTAATTTTTTCGCAAGAGGGACATTACTCTATATATAGATATATGATTCAATATGAAATGATGACAATAATGAATATAAATTATTATTTTTCATATCTATCTACATAATAGAAAATTTACATATGATTTGTCTAGAATAATCTCTATAGTACTATAGTATAGTTATAGACTAGATTAGATGTAGCCAATATAGATTTATCTGACTAACTTTTGAATCGCACTTGACTTGTAACAATAGTAACATTCTTCACTGTCTTCAGGAATGATAGGATATATATATAATATCGATCTATATAGTAATTTAAATTTATTGGAACAATTCGCTGTTTGTGTGGTCAGTACATCTTTATTTTGATATTTAATAAGAAACCTACGCTACTGCTAGTGTCCATGTTCCAATGATTCTGACCCAATTTCCTTCCATTTAACACACGATTAATCATTCTAAAAGTCAGAGTAGAAGTCACAATCCCAGTAACCTAATTTAAGTAGAATAAGTGTGTTCAAAATTTTATTTTTTGTGTTGATATTTATGCATAATTTGAAAACATCTATACGAAGGTCTATACCTGGGGATCTTAAAATTTAGTTAATATTAATATAGAGGAGTTATTGGTGCCAAAATATCGAGACTGTTTGGAATAAATTAGGGTGTTCAAAATCAAATAAAGTGTGAAAAATCTTTTCTGATTAAATGAAGACACATATTGGCTCTTTTACCTTAAATATAATAAAAAATATAGTTACTTTTTTCTTTTCTATGTCAAGCCATTATCAAATAAAGTGTGTCCAAAGTCAAACTTAGAATATTTGTCCTAAAGGTGTTTGGGGTGCATAACTTGTAGATCTAGATCTACCTATGATACTGATAAATCTAGATCTGATTGTTATGGACATTTCCCTAATACTTATTAGCTGGATTTTTATAATCGATAACAATATTATGAGAAGGATAGCTAGGAAGAGATGTTAGTATGTAAGATTATATCCCTAGACAATAACAATTAAACCAGTAGACATGTACCATTACATACCTTTCCTGTTCTTTTCTAGCAAGCATATGAAAATGTCCCAGCTCCCGACAAGGTGGTTTGCCTTATACAAGCAATCAGGAAAATTGATATTCCAGTTGAGGTAATTTACTTTTTCATTAATTTTTTTTTTTACATTGCTTATTGTAAATTGTGGATTTACAGTTAGAAAATGCATATATTTTTTTCATGTCTCTTGACAGCAAAGAGCACTTGCAGCATTGTTACTGCGAAGACTGTTTACCAACAATTTTGAAACACTGTGGCCACAGATCTCTCTAGAGATTCAAAATGGTGTCAAACAAGAACTGATGGCGGCCATCCACCAAGAGGAAGCTCCCAATGTGCGCAAAAAAGTTTGTGACGCGTTCTCAGAACTGGTCAGGAATATGATTGGTAAGTACTAGACATAATATACATTTAGCTTCACTCCCCTCCCCTTCTTTCCAACCTTCATTTCAGGTTATTTGAGAGTTCCCATTTCTAGTCCAAGATTTTGGCCAATGAATAAAATATCTGAAGATATTTTGAGCCCTTAAGAACGATGTGTTTTTTAAATGAAGCATTTGTTTGTCTGACCAGATGATGACAACAACATGCAGTGGCCAGAAGCTCTCAAGTTTTTGTTTGAATGTGCCAGTTCAGAGAATCCAGCACTTAAAGAGAGTGCTCTTCACATTTTGTCGTAAGTCTTACTTTACTAGATGATATACTTTGCAGTACTTTGGTGGGTTTGTATTTTATATGGTTACTGAAGATGAAACTGTATGATTTATGATTTCAAGACTAGAAAATTGTTGCACTGCTGTTAATTTCCTGTATTTTGTTTTTAATAAAAGCCAGCAATTTATTTCTTGTCATAACTTTGTGTAATCAAGACTTGCTTTGATTGGAATGTTATCAGATCAGTCCCAGGTATATTTGGCAACCAACAAAATCAGTATATTGAAGTTATCAAACAGATGTTGGGTGCTGCACTGATGGAGAGAAGCCACCCAGCAGTAAGTGAACATGTTGAAATTATCTAACATGTCTTTTTTTACCTTCACTTATCCTTAAGTCCGTTGGGGCACCATGCAATATCTGTCGATCGTCTTTCTCTATTCCTCTCTGTCTTTTGCCTTAGATATAACCTCTTTCAATGGCAGGCCCGTCCATTTTTTTTATGTTGTCTTCTCATCGATTACTCTCTGCCTCTTCTTCTTTTTCCTGGTACTGTTCCCCAAAGGAAGGTCTTTGCGAGATCTGAAGACCTTGTAATATGGCCATATGTCTTATAATAATTTCTTGACACATATAAAATATAATTTTTTCTAGGTGCTCTAGACACAAAATATTTTGTCGAATATCTTAACATTTAAAATGTTTTGTTTTTTTAAAAATATTTTTACATATCTTCTCTTCTGTGTTGTCTTGTTAAAAAATAGTTGTTGTTTATAAACACTCAGCGTACAGAGATAGCATTTATTCTTCATAGATTCAAAGTATTAAAACAATTTTTATTTTGTACAGATTTGCTTTGAAGCAGTAAAAGCAGTGACAGCCTTTCTGGTGAACAATGATAAAGAGCTTGGTCTTTTGAATCATTTTAGAGATCTTCTTCCACTTGTCATTCAGGTATGGCCATTGAACTAACTTGACTGGCTTCATCATTTGTCTAAGCTCCAGTTTTTTTTTTTTAGGTTGAATTATAAATTCCTGTTGTTCTCTTTGCAGGGTGTTGCTGACAGTATAACAACACAGGAAGATGACAGCCTGTTAAAATGTCTGATAGAGCTTTCTGAAAACGTCCCTAAATATTTAAGAAGCCACATAGAAAGTGTATTTGAGTTGTGTCTAGGGGTAGGTAGAACAAGATACTTGTCTTCGGCAGTATGATATTAACCTTACATCCTAGTAATTTAGAACTATTGTTAGGGTAAGTCTAGTTGACATGTATGGTGATCTACTCCAAGGTTGTTGCTAATGCTAACTTAGAGGACACATGGAGACAGCTGGCACTGGAGGTTATTGTGACTATGTCTGAAACTGCTCCAGCCATGGTTAGGAAACTTTCCAAGTTCATACCTTTACTTGGTAAGTTGCTAAAAACTAGTTAACAATTAATTCTTTTTTTTTTGGCTAATGCTTTTCCACCTGATAAACTCGTTCTGCCATTTTGTACCATGTTTTATTTCCTCCCTTCAGTTCAACAAGTTTTGGCTTTGATGGTGGACCTTGAAGATGATCCAGAGTGGTCCATTCAAGATATTGATGATGATGAAGATACAGATTCGTAAGTAGTTTTCAAGAATTAATGAAATGTGATCATGTGGTTGTTTATTATACTGTACATGTCAATCAAGCAATGCATTGCTAAGCATATATTTGGTCTTTCAGGAATCCGATTGCTGGAGAAGCTGCTCTAGACAGACTAGCCTGCGCTCTTGGAGGAAAAACAATGCTTCCCCACATTATTTCAAATATTTCTCAAATGTTGCAGCATGGTAAGAGAATAGAATGGAATAGAAATCTAATTATTAGTTTCAGCTCCAATATCTCTTTCTAAAATAAAATATGGATTTTCTCTTAGTAAACTAGTTAAGTGCTATATTGGTAGGCTAATTAAAATGGAAATTTATCATTAAACTTAGAGAATTAAAAATTTTTTAACTTTGTTAATGTAAATTTTCTCACACAACTTAATCTTATATAAGAACCTGTGTCCTAAAGAAGTATAGAATATTCCTTTGTATTTTTTGTGTTTAGCTGATTGGCAATATAGATATGCTGGTCTGATGGCTGTGTCTGCTTGTGGGGAAGGCTGTCACACTCACATGGAACAGATGCTCAACAACATAGTGGATGCTGTGTTACCTTTTGCTGTTGATCCTGTGAGTAGTCACTATTAGTTCTCTCAGTGTCCCCATGACTACTTAGAATACTGTATGAAAGTGAATGGAGTTTGTTTATGCCCTCATAACTACTTAGAATACTGTATGAAAGTGAATGGAGTTTGTTTATGCCCTCATAACTACTTAGAATACTGTATGAAAGTGAATGGAGTTTATTTATGCCATAAGCTAAGCTCCACAAGTTTTTCTTGGTATATCTGGAAACTTAGTCTAAACTTATTCCTATTTATTGCAGCACCCAAGAGTTCGTTATGCTGCCTGTAATGCTCTAGGACAATTGTGTACAGACTTTGGGCCGAACTGTCAGAAGAAGTTTCACAACAAGGTTAGTGAAGAGTTATTTGCCCTTAACTCTACAGACACTGCCCTATTGTAGAGGTACTTCACATCGTGAATGGTGCTGTAACAATTCATTAGAACATCTAATTGACTATGCTTATAATAATTAAAAAGTTTTAAAATTTGTGCATATAGCATATCACAGATCTCAATAAATTAAAAAAAAAAGGTTACAAATAAAATTACATAAGGAATTGTACACATTGAATTGGGATACTAATGTAATACTAATTTAGTGTGTTAAATACTGGTATGTTAAAACATAAATAATTTTTTTTATGTAAACCAAAGGACTAACTTGACAAGATATGTCTTACATGTGACTGAGGCTAAACAAAGTTTTGATACTTCCAGAGTAGAGTAGCAGTTTATTCTAAATAATCATGGGTTTTCTTTCTTGTATTTTAAACTAGATTTTATTTCACTAGCCTATAATTTTACCCAGCTTTGCTCAGGTTTTCTGTTTGCTTATCTAGAAAAGGCATCAGTGCTGTTTTATTTATTCGTAAAAAAGTTCGGAAGTAAAATCAAAGCTGTATCTTTTTTTGCTCGTACGAGTAATTAAATTAATTAGCCTGGCATAAAAATAAAGCAATGAAATGATTATAGTAAGTTGATTTTATACAGATTGTCCCTGCCTTGGTTGGCATTCTGGATGATGAGGCTAACCCACGTGTCCAGGCCCATGGTGCAGCAGCACTGGTCAACTTCAGTGAAGAGTGTCCCAAACATTTACTTGTCCAGTACTTGGATGTCATCATATTGAAACTAGAGCAAGTTCTGACACACAAGTTTAGAGAGGTCTGTACACTAGGTTGTTGTCCCATTGAAAGCACTTGCATGATTTAACAACAAAATGTCACACACACACACACTAGGCATGATTTGTTGACTTGATCAATGATCAATATAGTTTTGTTTGTATGAATTATTTCATGCTTGATTTGTAAAAGCAAATGTAGGTGAACAAACCATTTAAATACGTACTTGTGTATCTGCAGTCAGAAGTAGATGTACTTGTGTATCTGCA
>JADKLZ010019686.1:22149530-22161064 GCA_021533235.1 Biomphalaria straminea | reverse complement strand
TGCTGGACAAACTCCTCAAGCAACACTTTGTGAGGCAGAATGAGAGACAAGATAAGAGGAAAGATGAAGATTATGACGACATAGTGGAGGAGTCTTTGATGGATGAGGTCTGACCTTTGTGACTTTATTAATTAAAACAAATTAATATTAGGCATTGCTAATTAAAAATACCCTGAATTAATTTAAAAAGTTAATATTGAGTCTAATCAGTTACTAAAAAAAAATAAAAAATAGTGGCATTCTTCCTTAATGGAGGTTAAATAAAAAAATTAGAAAAAAGAAGTCAATAGAGAGGTCAAATTATTGAAAGAAGTCACAATTAAATATTGTAATAGCTTGTGCTGGTTATTTTTTCTATGAAAACTAGTCTAGACTCACTCTTCTAATGAGTAACACTATTGATTCAATGTTTGTAGAGTCCTTGAAAAGGCCTTACATTTTCCAGAGATCTGAAAAAAACAACTGAAATTTCAAACTGAACTTTGAATTGTTTTTATTCCCAAACATCAAGTATTTTACTCTTAGTGACTTTGTAACTGTCAGTTTTTTGTTAGATTTCTGAAGTCTTTAGCTTATCTTATTGTTCTGCAATTTTCTTGCACATTTAATTTTTATCTAGGAAGACAGACTTCCAATGAGGTTTTAGTCCAGATCTAGACCTAGTGTCCAAGTCACATAGTTTGTAGAACTTGCCTAAATAAATATATTTATGAACAAATGTATTGTTTGTCTAAACATACATAATGTTATGCCTCATATAGTGGTGTTTATTTTGTTATTTTTTAAAATGCTACTTCTGGAAATCCTTACTTTTGATCTAGAAAAATACTTAGAAAACCTAGTTAAAATCGAGTTGACTTGCATTCTTTCAGGATGATGAAGATGCTTATGTGTTGAGTAAAATTGCAGACATCATACATTCATTTTTTGGCACCCACAAGGAGTCGTTCTTGCCAGTGTTTGAGCAGATTATGCCCTACTTTGTCAAACTGTTGGTAAGCTTGATTGTCACTTTGTTTTCAGTTCACTTAGAACCATCACAAAAAGCAATGTCTTGGCCTGAGTTTAAGTCATTAATTAGCACGCATGACTACATTGATGTAGAGACATGCATAGGACATAATTATCTTCTATTTTTGAAGTCACACATAATTATCTTCTATTTTTGAAGTCACCTAAGATAAGATAACAATATACTGTTACTGTTTCAGTCTCCAGACAGACCTTGGTCAGACAGGCAATGGGCCTTGTGCGTTTGGGACGATGTTATAGAACACACTGGACCAGTAAGTTGATTACAACACTACCTTTATCTCCCTTGGGCTCTATGGAGTTTCAATTAGTTTCATCCTAGACTTGTCATGACAGTGGCAGTGAAAGGATATTAAGATCTATTTTATTTCCCTTTATACTTCCATCATTTTTCAGATTTCTCACAAATATCGAGAGTTTTTCTTGGAGCAAATGATTCAGTCGATTACAGATAAAACACCAGAGATAAGGCAAGCAGCGTCCTATGGATTGGGTGTGATTGGTCAGTTTGGAGGAGATGTTTATGCTGATGTTTGTGCTGGTAATTGTAACACTTTTGATACTTATGTAGGATGTAGAGATGTGACTTATGTAGGATGTACATATATGACTTATGTAGGATGTAGAGATGTGACTTATCCTGTCACCAGTGTATGAAAAAAGGTTCTCAATTCTTGACACCGGTATAAACATTTTAAAATGTTTCCACAGAAAGCATCCCTCGTCTGGTCAGTGTGATTGAACATGCAGAGTCCAAAGAGGTAGAAAACTTGCCAGCTACCGACAATGCCATTTCAGCTGTGGTGAAAATCTGTCAGTACAATGGGTCAAAGGTGAATGTAGATGAACTTTTGTACAGACTGGTTTCCTGGCTTCCAATCCTGACTGATGAGGAGGAAGCAGTTCATGTGTACACCTATTTCTGTGATTTATTAGACAAGTAAGTTGTCACTTAGTCTTGGGATATACTACTGCAATTGGTAGCATTATTTATAGATAACCACTTTGTTAAACTTAGTCTTCAAACACTTAAAACAAAATTACTTAAATATACCCATCTTTCATGCTATAACTTCTGTGTGTGTGTGTGGGGGGGTATATATGGGAGAAAGTTTCTGTGCTGCCTTTATGTGCTCAGCAAGCACAGCTCAGCTCGAGTTACAAACTCACCTTTTGACAGGTAGCCTAACTAACAGTATTAACGTCCTCCCCCGCAAAGAGCAATGTACAATCTTCCAACTAAGAACATACACCACATTTAAATTATCATCTCAATAAAATAAATCCCACACAACTCCCCCTTTGTAGACACTGTGCCCACCCTTATTAAACTGTAAACCACATCCTTTTTGAATGCCCCCTACTAATCCACCTTAGGCAGACCCTACTACCACTACAGCCCAACATAACCAACACCCTTTATGACAGTGCTGAACAATTGAAAAAAAAACAAAACAGCACACTATTTTTCCTTGGTACAGTCTGCAAAAGAGATGACAGCTCAGCAGTAAAAAGCTGTCAAGAAGAAGAAGAATAAGTCACACAGCCCTCTTCTTACCTAAGCACAAAATTGATTAAATGGATGTTGCAGCCAACATATAAACAACCACAGCACACACAAAGTGAATAAAAAAAAATCATCTGTAACTATTCAAAACACTATTATGTATTATTCTTTGGTTATTAGAAAATGTCTTTATATGAAATAGGCTCTACATGCATCAGTTTTTGTCTTTGGGAAAAGATGAAGTTAATTTCTTTATTTTTATTATTATTATAATTTTTTTGGTCAAAATCATTTTAAAATTGTAATGATGCTGTGAACAAAAAAACTGATAAAATTACACTGAGAGTGTTAAAACTACATTTAGATTCATTTGGATCAGTAAAAGTCTTTTCCTGTTGCTTTAATCAATATAAATATATCTCTTTCAGAAATCATCCTGCCATAATGGGAGAGAATGCATCCAATTTACCTAAAGTTATTAGCATAGTAGCTGAAACTCTTCACAGAGAGTTGGTCCAAGAGGAAACACCATTGTACATGAGATTAGTGAATATTGTCCGGCAGGTGCAGGTTAGTACACAGTCAATGGGACAGTAGGGGACTGGTCATTTCATCTTTGGTCACTTCATCCTTGATCATTTCATCCCCAATTAAAGATTTTTTTTTTCCTAGTCATTGTGTAATTGTTTTATATAATTAATTTATAAATATGTTTATTTAGAATGCTTTAAGATATTTTTGGCATGTTATTATAGTATTCCCCATCCTGTCTACATATTTGTTAGAAATGAATATATATAAATATGTAGATATATTATAATGTGGGGTTATTATGTAGTTTTATTGAGATGAGATGTCACCATATTATCATATTGCATGATTTAATGATCAAAGGCCATGACGTAATAGAAATAGTGGAAATCCATTAATTGAGATTCTTCAGTCAGTGTGTTTACATTTGGTTTCTTGTTGGTTTTCAGTGCAACCCAGAAGTGTTTCAAGTATGTGTCTCCCAGTTGACAGAACAGCAAAGACAAGCCTTGATTGAAATCTGATAGACTTCATTCTCCCATGCATTGACCACTGGCCTACATAACACAGGATCTGCTTTGAGACATTTTTTTGTTTAGTCACTTTGAAAAATTTCATCTTCCCTGCATGTCAAACTGAAGCATGTTTTAATGACTGGTACTCTGGGCCAGGTCAGAGTTAAGTTTTGAGAATTCCTTGTTAAATTTCGTTATAAGACATTTTGGCCAACATGTAACACGACTGTATTCTAGGACTGCGCTGGCAGTTTGAATTCTAAAGTTTGACCCTATTCAGATGTGACCACTTTCAGCTGGTCATTTTGTGAGCGTGTGTTCGGCCAAGTGGCTTGTTGCTCTCTTTCTTGCCTTATTTTTCCCTATCTTCAAACCACAACCAGTGCTAGGGAGTGAAACTTTAAATCATCTCAAATATTTTTAATTTTGAAATCAAGGAAATGAAAGTGAACTTAATGAATTTTTATGGGATTTCAAATTAATATGTTTTTTTTTTTTAGATGACATTGCCCTTTGAAAGAGTCACTTTGTATTGAAATCTCCCATTAAGGAATGCAATTTGTATATGAACAAACCTAAAAAAAAAAATTAAGTGGAGTACAAACTAATCAATCCTCAATTAAAATCATTTAAAATATTCAGAGCGTTCAGAAGGGAGAATGATACTAAAACATTGGTTTTTCTTAGGTTCAAAGATCTGTAGTAATTGAATTTACAATAATGAAGTTTTGTGGCTGTCTCCTAGAGTTTCACTTTATGAAAGTAGTTCAATAGCAACTTGAATCATTTCCAACATTCCTTATTAGGGACGACTTTCTGTAGGATGGGCATTCTTTTAACTTTTAAAACCTAGAACAAAAAGTGTCAAGTCTGTTTTAACCTTTAGTTTGGCGGAGCATCCTTCTTAACATGGTCATCTTTTTATTCACCTTTCTCCTTCTTTTAGTTCTTTGCTTCTGTGAGATTACATTGACAAGAGTTACCTCTCCATGTTAGAATGTACTGGTATTAACAGGAGTTACTCCTCATGTTAGGATGAATTGGTTATTTCTATAATTACATTTGGGGAAAAAAAATTGTTTATATTTTGAACTAACTTGTTTTATGAATGAGGCTTATGTACAAAAGATGAAAAAAAAACTTTTTTTTTTCAATGTAATTAAATCATGTACACATTTTAAATTTGTTTTGGTTTATTTGTATGTGTGTGTGTGTATATATATATATACAAGTTTTGATTGTTGTGTGTTTGCTAGATGTTGTTTATTTTTTGTTTTTTTTTTTTTTACTTTTTAACAAAAGGTTTCCTTGTAATCTAGCACTATAAAGTTGTGTAACATCAGTTCAAGTGTAAAACAAACAAATGTAATACCTAACTTAGTATTTCTTGAATTAGTAATTATCTAAGTCTACTTGAACGACATGGCCTAAATTGTGCTGATGTGCCCAAAACCAAACTAAACAATTTCACCAAAGATGTTTGCTTCACCAAAGATGTTTGCATCATGAAATATGGTGGCAAGACTGCACTACAAACAAAGATGTGCACAGTATAGAATGACTTTTTAAAGTGCAACAGTTACTATTGGCAGGGCACGTATCCCATAATGGGGGACAAACATCTGCCAAAGGTAGTCATCTGTAGTGAACTGAAAGGTGGTCAGTCTAACAGAAGTGCTCCACAGAAATGCTTTAAAGACCAGCTTAACGGACAAAACATAGCACCTGGCTGCTAGTGGCTTCAGAGTGGAGATCACGAGACCAAAAGAAAATCCACCCCTGAGGACAGACGTAGATGGCGAAAAAAGAATCTAACTAAATCAACCACTGGCAGACAATGGCTATTTCTCGCTAAATGTGGCAAAAAATGTAGGTCACAGCTGGCAGTAGCGGTCTTAGGGGGTGGCAACTGGGGCAACCGCCCCAGGCCCCGCGCCTGAGGGGGGCCCCGCGCTGGGAGATTTTATTGTCACCAACTTCGAAAACTAAATGAGTGGTCATAAACAAGGACTTGTTACTCAATATTTTCCCAGTATACCAAATATACCAATTTCTATTTAAGATTACATTTTTAATTTCGAAATACCGTTTTGTTTCGGTAAAGACAGAGGAGTCTTAGAGGCTATCATCGTTTAACGTTCACAATAAAAACACACAAGTAGAAGCAACTATTCCTAATCGTTTCGACATCTAATCAGATTTTATTTGGAAAATGCGTAGTGATAAAGTTTGAACTACTATTTGCATTATGAAAAATTGTATATGAAAAATACATTTGTAGTAGCAATAATGGAACTTTTGACCAATTAATTATTTAATGAAAATAATCAGTGCTTTTTTTTTACCGTCACGTCGTAAGACGTACTTCACTTTTTTTCAATGTGGGGAAAAATATTAATTTTCTTGAATTTTAGCGTTTATTATCAATTTATTAATAGTTAAAAAAGTAGGCAATCCATTTATTTTTTTTTAATAAAAAAGCACTGAAAATAACTAAACAATTGTACGGTGTATTCTCGACTGTCGCTGGTGATACGTTCTAAGACCGCACGCAAAGGTCAGCTTTTCGCAGTAAGCTGTTTAATTTCATAAACGTATAATATTTTTCGGATATAAACAGTATCACCAGTTGGTGTGCTTATAAAGTTATTTCAGCAAATCAGCTTCCAGCATGACATATTAAGTTTTCTTTTTCCAATTGGCTACTGAACGTGTTGAAAAAATAAAACAAAAAAAACGCGGGAGTATTTTTAGCGGTCCCAGAAAGGGGAAAAGACGCTATTAGTTTTGTGTGGAATGTCTGTCCGTCCATCCGTTGCGTTTAGATCTCGTAAACTAGAAAAGTTATCATCATAATATTTAAGACCATTCAAAGTTCTGATGCAACGGCTACTTTTTTTTTTCTAAAACCGAAAAATCTAATTTGTAAATCACTTTTGCAAGCAGTTTCTTTCAGAAAAATACATCACTTTTACAACTATTCACTATTAATGTTAACAAACACCGAAAGCTCTGTAATATAAGAGATAATTGATTACCCTTTTTAAACAGGTTTATATGAAAACGTTTTTTTTTTCTTTTTTTTTTACATTAGTATTGCTAAGTTAAGTAAGTTTTGTTATACTAACTACTACATTTACACAGAAAAAAATCTATTTAGTAAGCCTATGCATATAAGTTGGACATAATTTAAAACAACAATTAATAAGTACTTTTTCATATCACGTGTCATAATGTGGTAAAGTAGCAAATAAACCTCACTAGGGCACTACACAAGATCTGTCAACCTTCTTTCTCAATTCTACTGTCATTTATTTGTCATTGATAGAATTTCATTCTGATGTTCTTTCTGAAAATATTGAAACCTCCTTTTTTACCTGTCTGGGTGGACCACTTCAGGGGCAGATTTTGAGTTTGTGTTTCCACACAAACTGTCCTTGTAACCTTGTTTTTTATAAATTATTTTTAAAAAAACGTGATACAGCCTTTCCGAAAAAGTCGGGTCTTCGAAAGTGAATGGACCACGTTAACTCCTATAGAACACTTTATTCTTAAAGAACATCCTATTGGCTTCAATTAGCATAGTGGGAGAGGCGACATACTATTAGTAGTGGCGAGTGTTATTTTATTTGCATCTGTTGATGCAGGACAATAAAAATACAGTATATAATGTACTTCAGCGGCCAAAAGTAAACCAGCAGTACCCTACGTAATGTTCTATGTTTTGTTACAAAAATAAGGCCCACAGCTTTGAGGCGAACATACTGTATTGTTATTGTTGCAGCATTAGAGAAGGATTAGCCCGTTAGCGAGATGTGGTACGATATATATATATATATATATATATAGTCTACCTTTACGGCTAGGGGCCCCGCACATGACGCTCGCCCAGGGCCCCGCGCACTGCTAGGGCCGCCCCTGCAGCTGGGGCTGCGCATCCACATGAAATAGTGCTCTTATAATTAATCTTATTAATCTTTGGACTCGAAGACAAGCCTAATTATTATTATTTCATTGTTGGTTAAAAGTCTAATTTATCTATAAACCATTAGCTCATAAAATTTCTTGTTTCTTGAGTTCACTGCTCACAAAAGTTTATACTGTGTTAGTCTAACAGTTACCACAATTCCTACTATCAGCTTTCCTTTTTTTTTCTTGGGTAGAAATGTAACAAAAAAAAACTTCAATGTTATCAAAAGACTAGTCAAAAACTCAAATGTAGAAAGGAGTGAATGAATTGAAAGTAACATCAGAGGAGAACAAGTCTGAACATTTTGTTGACATGGAAAGAATATTTTGTGCTTTTATTGAAGTACTTGAAAAGAGTTAAGCAGTAAGTAAGGAAATAGAAATAAGTGGAATTCAAATGAACAATCAAAATAAAACCTTGACTTATTAAAGTATATGTAAGAAAAAAATATTCAGCCTTTAGAATTAGAAATATTACAGATCTAGGTAAATGTAGATTTCGATCTAAGTGATAGACAGCTTGCTAAGCAGTTAGAGGGTTCCTCTAATAATGTGAATCTTTTGTTATATAACACAGATGTTACTTCAAAAAAGATGATTACGTCCTACGTGTCATGCATTCAGTCATGCATATTAACCAATGAATTAAATTATTAGGTCACTGGTTTTCCTGTCTAGCTTAGACAACCTATTCCATGCACTCTATAGCACTAGGGAAGAAGAAGCATTTGTACACATTTGTCCTAGCATATGGTACAAATGTGCCTTTATCTTTGTGTCTTTCTGAGTATTTTATTAAATTTTGTATTTGAAGATTATGGTTCAGTGTTTTAGGTATAATAATAATTCCTACTTTACTTTTGAGTCTTCTGTCCTGAAGGCTTTCTAAATTTAGTGATTTTACTAAAGGTGTTAGGTGGGAAGCCTGGTCGAGAGGCTAAATGCGGCTTGAGCTTGGCTTGGCCACCTAGAAGGAGGCTCGAGGTTTGACACCCGACTCGGGCAGAGTTGTATTTACTGAGTGCCCAAAGGCAGCACGGAAAACCAACTCCTAGATTCCCACCTCACCCCCACTGGTCCACAAATGAGATTAGACCAAAGCGCTCTGAGCATGCTATAAGCATGAAAGAAGCGCTATATAAAAGCAATAATAATAATACTCGTCAAATGTGAATATTCATTTGTTATGAATCTCACTGCTCTATTTTGTGTCTGTTCCAGTTTCTTAATGTTTTCTTGAGTTGAGGGGTCCCAAACAGAAGATGCATTATTATTAAATGTTGTGGATTTGAACCCGATATTGGCCAGTTGTTTTCTCTAATTTTTCAATGACCCATAAAGTTTAAGTGCAGCCTAATTATAATTTTATTATTTGAACATAAGTAGGAATTGATTTTAATTTTTTTTTTAGTTCACTTGTTGTTTAAAAAAAGAATACAATTCCTATATGTGTAAATTGTCCAAAAAACTATCAATGTAATTGAATGCCAGGCTACTAATTATATAAGTAAGGAATACCAGTAATTAGTTTTCCCATGCTAGACATTTTGTTGACCACTGTCAGCACAACTCTTACACTTTACATTTGTTTGAGTCAGTTTTCCTTTATTACTGTGGCCTATTTGTTAGAAATCCTAAAGTGAAAGTCTCACACTTCTAGATAGAAATTAGTTTGTGCTTTAAACATAAGGGCTTAGAAACTGTGAATCTAAATTGCTACAAAAAGCCCCAAAATGATCATATACCTTTTGAATAACACCTTAACACTTTCTGTACACAGGATACACCAAAAAACTAGCTTAGTTATTCCACCATAAATGAATATTTCTAATGTATTCAGCCTGAGCTTACAAGTCTCTTGGCATCATCATGTCTCTTGACTTTCATCATAGAGGTGCTGTGACATTTCAATCTCTCCACTTGTCCAAGTCAGCAACTAGTCAGATCCATTCTTTAACATTGTTCAGCCAGCTTTACTTTCATGACCTTTTCTGCGTCCTCCCTACCTTGAAGAATCACTTAAGACCAAGAGTCATGCCTTGCAATATGACCAAACCAGCTCATTTTCATCTCTACTTTAGGAGTTACTTCTTTTTGCCAGCATGAGTGTTGACTTGTAAAAGTACAAACACATTTGTCTTCTTTTCTGATACCCAGAATTTTTCTTACTTTCCAACGCTTGCATTCTTCTTTCAGCCTCAGCTTTTAGTTTCTTTCCCAACCAGATATAGAATACATTAAAACAACAATCTTTAAGGTGTCAATAAATATTTATTACACAAGTCAATAAAGTATAAACATAAAATGCAAGAATTATTATGTAAGTGAGCAGTAGATAATGTTTATAAAAAAAATAAGCTTTGTGTCATGACAAGGATTTCAGAAGCAGAAATAATGAAATAAATATCTACGATCTTCAATGGTTTATTTACCCTGATAGAAAAAAATGTACAAATCTTTTCCCCATATAAAGGCTGTCTAGCAGTCTACAGTCTAAATTACAAACATAACTCTCTCCTATTTTAGATTTTTAACAAAATTTACAAAGGCTGAAATTGAAGAAAAAAACTAAAAAAGACTTTTTAAAATTTATTTTTGAACAGAAAAAATTTACTTACTCAATAAAAACTTGAATTT
Organism: Biomphalaria straminea; assembly: GCA_021533235.1. Lineage (NCBI taxonomy): Eukaryota > Metazoa > Mollusca > Gastropoda > Planorbidae > Biomphalaria > Biomphalaria straminea. The sequence goes on along the minus strand of JADKLZ010019686.1, from coordinate 22,150,873 downwards.
ATCAGGAAAAAAAAAACACAAATTCAACACAGATGTATCCATATTTTTCAGAGACTATATATATATATATATATATATATATATATATATATATATATACCAGTATATAAAATAAATCAATAAAGCATTCAAGATTAAGAAAATTGCACAGGACTATCCCATAAGCCAGGGGCTCAAAGCCGAATCTTTTCAGAGTATACATCACTATGATATTCTCCTGAAGGCACAAACTGATAGGAAATAGCAACATGTATATTACAGCTCTTCAATAAAATAATGGCTTTAGTCTTTTGAATATAACAGACTTGGTGGCCTGATGACCAATGTTTTGTACTGAGCTTCAATATGAATCATATCAGGCTTACTTCAGATAACAATTGAATTGGAAAAACTGTAAAGCCATGAACCGTTTTATATTGACATGTGTGTGTTCACTTGGAATTATTTTAAGGTAATGAATTAATCCACTAAAAGTTAAACAAACAAAATATGCTTTATAATATAGATTTAAATATATGATGTGTAAATATACCATTATAAAAATACTTTAAAATCAGGCTATTTAAATGTTGCTTAAATAGTTAGAATGAAATAAACATGTACTGGCACAATACATTATTATGAATTGTATAAAATAGTATAAAAGTTATGATCAGACATGCTGATTAAGAGTAATGCATAAGAAGAGTGTAGACTCTGTAAAACTGACTGTGCTTTATACTTTTTTGTTTTGAATATTTTAACATACCAAAACAGAAAAAAAAAATGATCTATTTTATCAATGGCTAACCAAACCAAATCAATATGTCCAGGAATAATTGACTAAATCAAAATCCATATTTATGCAAAATATGTTCATTCAGCAGTTACCACATTAATAAAATACTTTTTTTTAAAACAATTATTATTGGCATCCTTCAATCGTAGAATGACTTAGTTTATCTCAAACACTTTTTCATGTGACTGTGTAGCCCTATTTTGGAGAGACACTCCCGTTCACATATATTGCAGGTTAAGGTCAGTTTCAATGTTTACTGTTTTGAAGTCTCGTCTGTTAACAAACATCCATTAAGCAGAAGTGTGTGTGTGTGGGGGGACCAGTTTTTCTTGAGTCAGACGCGAGTTGCTTGTAGAGATAAGACTTTCAGAATGAGGTGTTAAGGCTAAATTTACCATTTTTTGGTAAATAGTACAATTTAAAAAAACAAAAACAAAGTGCTTAAAAAACTAAATTAACACCAGAAAAGAGTTCTGAAAGAAAACCCAAACCACTCAGAGATTGAAAAGAACAAGGGGATGGAGGAATGCTTCATGTTTTGAGCATGAGCAAATCATTGAGCCCC
>JADKLZ010019686.1:22105840-22127782 GCA_021533235.1 Biomphalaria straminea | reverse complement strand
CACGGTTCAATGAGTGTAACATGTGTATAAAGTTTATTAAAATGTATATTATGTTTTCATTAAGTGAAACAAGAAGAATAAAACATAGAAAATAATTTTAAATATTTCCAAAATCAATGGGAGGAAAAGATATAAAAAAAAATGATAAATATACCATCCATTCCTTCGAAAGTACTAGTGAAAGATTCTGAAAGATTATAAAATACAAGCCAATATAGAATCAATAAACGCATATATTTTAACAGTTGATTATTGCTGTAGGTATATTGAATGGACAATATTGTAAATTACAATTAAAGTATGATTGTTAAATTATAATCGGTACTTATGATATATTACAAATAACGTCCCATATGTAAAAAAAAAACTCACTACATAATTATAAAGGGCTCAGCGGAAGAACAATTTAAACAATCTTATCTTATTAAATACAGACGTTACTCAGAAAATGTTTTTACGTCTCACAATCTTCTTTCATCTGTTTAATTATAGTTTCTATTTATTTGCAAAGGAACTGTATCAAAAAGAACATAACTCATAAAACGCAAAATGTTGGCCTAACTCTACATATAATATTCTTTTATTTCTTAATTCATCTCTCATTTGTTTATGAACATTTTCTTTATATTTGGTAAGCAGCCAGAGTCGGTCGGAAGCAAGATAGAGCTTATCAAAAAGTCATGAATTTCAATCTCTATATAGCCTTTACTCAACGATAGAACATTTGCAATGGGATGTATCAAGGCCTTTTTAAACATGTTCAAGATATCTTCCTCTACAACGAGTCAAAATGACCAGACAAGAACGCACATAGAAAACAAAGAATAACGTAATACTATTACAAACAGCTATTAGTAAGGGCCAGAGAGTTTTGATTCCTTTGAACAATCAATAAATAAAGACAAAGACTGGAGAAAATTTTATCAGTAACAGCGGATTCATCCTTCCTATGCTTTTAGTTAGTTATCCACTAATAATATAAAATTGGTTAAACAAGACTTAAAATTCTGCCTGGCAAAAAACGAAGAAACTCAAAGATTTATAACTTAATTAAACATTGTCGACTCAATGTTATTGGTATAAATGTTGATGATGCCGTTCCCCCACTTTCCATATAGACTATTTGATTGAAAATGCTACCCAAGGAACATTGTTTTTTTGAATCTTGTGCCAGAGTCTCAGACTTGACTCCATAGATGTAGAGTTCATCCCTAAAGGCGACAGCTCCGTGAAGTGACCAGTCACAACTCCAGAGTTTGGTTACTTTCTTGATGTTCACACCGTCATCTTGTGACCCAACCCTCCAGAGATTCCCATTGGTTTGCAGGAGAAACGTAGAAAGTCTATGCTTAAAACTAATCATTCCTTGAGCAGGGCCTTTGATATTTTTCAGTTTCACCCATGTGTTTTGTGACGAGTTAAAACAAGCAACGGCTGTTATTTTTTTGGGCGAATCCCTGATAAAAAAGGCAAGTACAAAATGTTTATAACTCGTCACGTGATATATTCTTGCTTTATCCATTAAGCTAGTCTTTTTACTAGCTGTTCCAGCTGTTGGGTCCAGCTGCCAGACCTCTTGACTTCTATTGGAAAGTATATAAATGGAGGCGTCAGCCACTATAACACGAGGATCGGATGGTAATTTGAAAGGAACATTGACTTCTGACCATCTGGTATCTGTAAGTTTCAAAACTGACTCGCCTATAGCGTAGAGGGATGTATCATAAGCAGCAAATTCCAGACTTGAATTGCTATATAAACCAGTTAGCTGAAGCCATTCATGTGTTAAAAACGAAAATGCTTTTATTCGCACGATCGTATCGCTTTTAAATATAGCTACAGCAGCATTAATATAGTTGCCATTATTTCTATAAATAGCTCCAGGTGGCCACTGTCCATTGCGTTTGCCAACTTGAAACTGGTAAAATAGAGCCTCAATGATAAAATCTGTGGCTTTTTTGCTTTCTCTAACCATAGGATGACTTATCAGCTTTTCCAAACACTTAGGGCTCAATAAACAAGTTCTTGTATTTGACATCAAATCACAAAGATATTGCTTTCTATTATCATCAGATGCATCATTTGTCATGTCTTTGTTTGGCGGTTTAGTGTCTGATGTTTCAAAGCTGTTGTAGCCTGTTCTGATTCTTTTCTCACCCAAATTCGTGCACATACATTCTTTAGCTGAATTTTCTGAAATTTCATCTTCTTGGTGAGGTTTAAATGCCAACCATTTATGTAGGAAATAAACTACAGCATCCTCAGAGGGTACTTCAAGATCTTGACTTTGAATTAGTTTCAAAACATCCGAAATGTCCATCTCCAAAAAATAGTTTGTTTGGAAGAAAGAGATTGCGTTTTTGAGGAAAAAGGACCATATAACTTCTAATACTTCTTTGGAGTCAAAAAGTTTGGCAGTTTTATAATATTCAATGTAATTTTCCAAGGACAATGTTACTTTTGCAAACTCTTCACACTCTGTAATTAGAAATGGTATCTGTAATTGGTGTGCAGCTTCCCAGATGTCAATGACATTGTCATTTGTCAAAACACCACGACCAGTGTACAGAGTCTCCAGAATCAACTCAAAAGTTTCACTTGAGAATTGAGATGTCTTCTACAGTCACACACTTTAATTCAGATTCTTTCATTTTGGATCTAAATAGGCCTCTAAAAAACCCAGAACAAGCTGCCAAAAGAAACCCATGACACCCAAACTTTGTTGAATCAAGCGTGACAGTAAAATCTTGCAGTTCTTCACATTTCCAGAAGTCACTCAAACCTTGGACAATACCATAGGCCACTTCTTGTTTTATTTCCATTGCTTTATAAACTGAAAAAGAAAACAAAAACAAACAACAAATGTTTAATAGGAAAAAAAAAGCATTAAAGAAACATTTTAAAAGTTTGTTAAGCTTCTTCTTCTTCTTCTTCTTCTAACCAGCTTTTTACTGCTGAGCTGTCAGCTCTTTTGCAGACTGTGCCAAGGAAAAATACTGTGCTGTTTTCTTCAGTTGTTCAGCACTGCCATAAAGGGTGTTGGTTATGTTGGGCTGTAGTGGTAGTAGGGTCTGCCTAAGGTGGATTAGGAGGGGGCATTCAAAAAGGATATGTTTTACAGTTTCATAAGGGTGGGAGCAGTGTCTACAAAGTGGGGGTTGTGTGGGATTTATTTTATTGAGATGATAATTTAAATGAGGTGTATGTCCTGTTCTTAGTTGGAAGATTGTACATTGCTCTTTGCGGGGGAGGAAGTTAATACTGTCCAGTTTGTTAGGCATGTTCATTTCTTTGTACATGGCTCTGCCTGTGTTTCCTGTTGCCCATTGGTTAAACCACTCCTGTTTGTGGTTGTTGATTAAGCTAAATATAGAGAGTTAGTTTTGTTTCTCCGAGCGGATATGTCTTCGGTGGAGTTGAACATCTGCATGATTGTACAAGAACGTTCACCATTTTTATTACCTAGCTATCACTGGGGGATAGATGATGTACAGCTATTTTAACGAGGACGCCATATGGACAGCTCAACAATCGAAAGCAATTACTTCCCAAGCGTATGTTAAGTACAGTTTGACCAGCTGAGGGGCGTCCCTCAAATGCCGAAATTCAGAAACCCGGTATATACCTCGAGCAGTAAAATCTTAACATTAATATGGCTAAACTATTTTAATTCAAAACAACTTTTGGATGTTTGAAGCGTGGTCGAGAGGCCAAGTGCGGCTTGAGCTTGGCTTGCTTGGCTACCTAGAAGGGGGCTCGAGGTTCGACACCCGACTCGGGCAGAGTTGTGTTTACTGAGCGCCCAAAGGCAGCACGGGAAACCAACTCCTAGATACCCCCTCCCCCCCACTGGTCCACAAATGAGATTGGACCAAAGCGCTCTGAGCATGCTATAAGCATGAAAGTAGCGCTATATAAAAGCTATAATAATAATAATGTTTTTCACGAAACGATTATTACGAACTAGCCCAAACCTCTTCAATGCAGTACAGCAGGGGAGGGCAGGTTACAGCTTTTGATCTCAGAAAAATGGTGATGACAGTCCAAAGCGTAGACCCTATATATACTCGACCAGTCGGCCAAATATAGCTTTTATGTAGCGCAACTTTTATGCTCGCGGCGCTATGGTTCAATCCCTTTTGTTGACCAGTGGAGGTAATTTAGATGAAGGTTTTGCATACTTCCTTTAGTTAGGCACTCAGTCAGGTGTGGAACGGTTTAAGCTTTTCAGCCACACATCCCACAAGTATTATTGAAATAATTGATATGATAATATCAATGACTTATGACAGAAGTGTGTAGTGTATGACATTAGTGAACTACATTAGTGGTGGACTGACTTGCTGGACTAATAAAACCTGATTTGTGACACTGTCAGTTTGTTGAAAAAGAAATACGTTCACAGGGCGACGTCATGATTCTCCATCACGTGATTCTGTCTCCCAGGTGGCTGGGTCAAGGCTGAAGACTTTCAGAAAAGCTTTGACCGTGTCTTTGAAAAAATGGCACACAATAGCTGAGAACAAGAAAATGACGTTAATTTTTTTTCAAAAGCTAGGTCAATGACACTATCTCCAGCAGGGATAACATTCCAAGTGTAGAGCCGAATATTTTGGGCTCGCATAATTCTCACAAGCCACACGAGGAGGCATGAAGCCCATGTGCTAAGCCCTCGGCCCCCCTGGATTACAAAAGTGGTCATCATCGAAACAAGATGAATGAGTTACAGTCATATATGGGTTACGTTAAGTTACGTGTTTGGAATATATCTATTTAGGGTTGAGATCAAGATTTTAGATCTTTTATACTCTAGCTAAAGGTTGTAAATTGAGTTACGTTTTCTCCTTTGTGTTTTGTATAATCAGTGAATAAAAGAAGAAATACTACGCTAAAATTTAGTGCACATTTTTTTTTTGCCAGGTAAAATACTCTGAAAATACATGAGTATTCTGAATTGTCATATCATAAAAAACAGCATTAACATTTAATTTAATCTATAAGCAACGTATAATAAAAATTTGATTTCATAAAGTAAAATACAGTCTGATGGTGTAGATATTGATGAATTCGAAATGTTTCTAGTCTTACCGCACAAGTGTAATAACTTTTACTGTTGAAACAAATATATTTGAAGAGACTTCATGATATCAAAACATATTCTTATATGCATTAGCGATTAAGTTCTTTCTGAAGTTATCAATTCAAAGTGAGATTATTAAAAAGTTGAAATCAAATGTTCCGTATATACTTTAGACATAGACTATACATAGACCATAGACATAAAAAAATAAAGACCGGAAAAAGGAAGTATCTTCATGTAACTTGAAAACATGTATATCTATTGTATTCGGATTTCCGAATTATGAAATATTTAAAAATCGCATGATCTTCAGTCTTAGAGATTAAACAAAATTTATAGACATAAATAAAGTACACACAATTGCAATTCACAAATCTCTATGACTTTAGATTAGACACCTCAGTCCTATATGAATAGTAGGCTAATGGACCTCATTCGCCAATAGTAAACAAACAACATTAAGTCACGTGATTCTCTATCTATTCTATACAAATTACGATATAATTTTAATCAACAATCGTTATCACGTGGCAGTTTTATTTTCTTTGTTTTATCAACATTATCACGTGACCGTTCGTTTTGGTGAATGTGGTCCATTGACATGAATCACAGATCTATATATTCATGGCTTCCTAGTCGTGAGGTAAGCGTTCAAGACTCGTCAACACGTCGTCCTGAGGGAGTTTTGGGCTAGCAAGTAATTCAAAGTCTAGAGGAACATTCGAAAAAAAATAATCAACCCTTTCCATAAAGGCCAATGTGCCTAAAATGGGTCTAAACGGTTTTGTGATGAAATGAGTTTACATGTGATAAAACAGAAATCTAGTTCTTTGTAGTCAACACGTTTTTTCCCCCACTTTAACGACTCTATTGATTCTACTGGAAGCTGTTGTAAGCTTTAAAGAAGCACTAATGACAATTCGACAGCTATACTGTATCGGACACCTGTACCGTATGTGGCTTGACGACTTTCCGTAGGCTATCTTTTTTTAGCAAGCGTTTATAAAGCGTTCTGCAGATTAACTCTGGCATCATTGTCGCCCTAATGGACCACATTCACCAAATGTAAATAAACACATTTAGCCACGCCATAATATTGATAAAATAGTGAAAAATACGGATCACGTGACACCCTTACGTATTGCGTAATTTGTATAGAATATATAGTGAAAATGTTGTTTGTTTACATTTGGTGAATGATGTCCATTTGTTTAGACAAAAATAGCAGGCAGCAATAAGGTAGTGGCCAGCCCAAGACCCAAAATCGCGGGACACACTTTTGAGATCCAAGAAAGGCCTTTGCCGAATACAGGCGCAGACGACGAAAAAAAAACTTACATAGATCCCAGGCTTACATAGGCTAGGTCTACATTAGTGTCAAAATATCCAGGCATAGAGTGGGTTTGTGTGGTCAATTGAAATATTGCATTCCTCACTGATTTGTATATTAAAACAGGGTAGACCAGTATTTAATTAGCCGCTTAAGTGGCGGCACAAGGCTTCCGAAAGCTGGATGTTAGTAGACATGAAGCTGCTGCTTCTTATTGTCATGATGTTGCGATTTTAGAGATTATTTTTTTTAGCTTTGATAAACTTGTTAACAAAAGAGCGCAGCGATTGTATTACTTACATAGACATAAATAAATATAGACTGGAAAAGGGAAGTAACTTTATGTAACTTGAAAACATGTATATCTACTGTATTCGGATTTCCGAATTATGAAAAATAAAAAAATTGCATAATCTTCAGTCTTAGAGATTAAACAAAATTTATAGACATAAATAAAGTACACACAAACGCAATTCACAAATTTTCATTTCATAAAACTCTCTCATTAGCCAGTCTATATTTATGTCTATGATTACTTATTTATGTCTATGATTGTGTTGTATTGTCAATACTGTATCAATGGTTCTTCCGGTTTTGCACTTGCCTTTATTGCTACTGGATCAGTTGTGTAAATCAAGTCTTTGTGAAGTTTTTGCTCTGTACTGAATTGGATTTGTTCTAGTAGATGTAATTGTATATTTCTATGGGGACAAGATTGGTATTGATAGTTTTAGTTTAGACATAAGAGTTTTGTTGAATTACGCTATAGGTTGCCTATTTTGAAATATCATTCACAGTATCATTGACTGTACAGATGTGTTGATAAAATGGTAGGATTACTAGTGTCAGTTTTTGAGAACTTGATTACAGTCACTGCCCGTGTCATGACATTGCTGTAATCTCATTAATGTTACTATTGCCCAGTGGCGTAGCTAGGGTGGTGGGGGGGAGGGAATGAATTTGAAAATCCCCCCGGGCCCCCACTTTAGGGGGGCCCGAAATAAGTGTTTTTTTTTTACATTAAAATTAAGTATTACGCAAAATGATAGGACCCCTAAAAAGGTCAAGCTTCCGGCCCCCAAACGGTGGAAAATCTCTAGCTACGCCCCTGCTATTGCCCGCGTACGAGTTTCATTCTTGTTGGTTATCAAACTTGTCTACTATGTGTGTGTGTGATGTTGCTGCTGTGAAATCCAGTTTACTAAAAGTTATTTTTTCCAGTATTAAGAGAGGTGAATACATTTTTATTTATTATTAATTGTGATATTAACATTTTTTTAAAGAGAAATCTCTTAGTTGTTTTTATATTTATATTGTAATAGCTATGAAACTATTAGCAGATAATTTAACATACCGGGGTATATTAATATATTTATTATATATATCCTGATTATGTTCGTAATGTAAAATTTAACATTCACATAGTTACATTATGTACGACTGTGTGTGCATGGTTTGTCTCTGAACCTGAATCTAACCGAGGAGTCCTGTTCCCGTGGCCTCACCGTAACGCCTCGGAACCAGGGGTTTTCTTGGTAGAGCTTTTTTTTTAAAACAAAGCGTATATGAAATTAATTTACTCCGTCTGCCAGCCTTGCATGATTCCTTTACACTTTTTAGCTCCCACTTACCGTTCTAGGAAAATGTGACATTTCGCACAATTATTCATTGCCGAGGAATCAATAAAAAAAATAACATAACAATTTTGTTATTTATAAACCAGATTTGTAGTAATCAGTTAACACAACAATATATAACATAGATATACCCAAAGCAAGTTTGTCTTTAGCCAGGCTATTTTTTTGTGGCGTTTTGTTCAATGGGGCATTAGGCAGCAAGCACAGTAAGAAAGGATCACATTATTATATAAATAATGCTCAAGAAAATAAAGACACATTCGATTGTGTGATTGATGGTAAAGGCAATATTGTTTGCAGAAGGTAAGATAACTCTGTTGTCCATGTTACATCATCTGGTGGTGGTGTCCCCTGTGTCCTGTTAATCGTTATCTACAACTGGTAAAAAAAAATCGTTGAAAATTGAAGCTGTAGCCAACAGCTGTGGAGTTATCAGTTCATGGGATGTGTGAGACAAAGCTGCTGAAAACATCGATACATATCGGGCACCTGGAAACAAAGGGCAGTCAAGTCATCTACTGTTTTGTTCTGAATTTACAAAATGCATGTCAACTGCATATAACACATTATGAGAAGTCACGAATCTTCTTGAGTTTCGGCGATGTACATCATGTTACTATTTGAAGAGACACTGTCGTTCCGCTGACCCTGACCGAAAAAGACCAGCGATTCATGTTTGTATAGCTTGAATCATATAGTCAAACAGGAAAAAGGCCACAGAGTTTGCTCAATGTCATACAAACACCACATTTGGATGTGACAAATAGAATTGTGTCTTACTTGTGAATGTTCATACTTAGTAGCAGCTAAACATTATTTGTTATAGTACTGGATTTACGTAATGTTGAAATTTTGGAACACGTCATAACTCAACAATGGAATTCAAATGATTATATACCGTTTTTTTTCCCTTAATATTCTTGTTTTTTTATTTTCCACCCTACATGTGTGAATTCTAGACACAGAGAAGTAATTTCGTAATAAATGGGTTTATTTAATTATAATTCTCAGATTTAACTTAATGAAATACTCATAGAGACACAAAGATAAAGTACATTTTTTATTCCATATGGCTTGACAAAGTCAGACAAGTGCTCCTTCTTATCTAGTGCCATCATATAATGGATTGCCTCAATCAGCCAGGAAAAAAACAATGACTAAGCAGAATTTAAGTCTCTAACATACATGACTAGACTAACACATATATACGCGTATTACGTAATTATCTTCACTGTTGATGGGGCGTCTGTAATTTATAAGATAAAGAGAAGAACAAATATTTTTTTTCTCTTGTAATTGATCTGAAACAGGGAATTGCTCAATTTGAACATTGAATTATTGTTTATCTACTTAGGCTTAATCTAGAATTGCAACTCAATATGAACGATGCATTTTTTCTTTCAATTATCCAGTAAATTATTTGAATCGTATGTTTAAATGATAGTTTTAGGGATTTCACAAAGAAATCTACCAGGAAAGGGAGACAAATTTAGATAACAATGTGAATCAAGGGCAGCCCAATTGTGACCTTCGTATAAGTATTGGCAATTGAAATGGGCCTCTTGTCGTAGTTGAATAGCCCACGTCGGCAATGTAGAATTACTATTTCGATACAACCACAGACCCTCGTGACCTTCATCTGTTCCTCCCAGAAGGACATGATTGAAACCAGAGAATTGTTGAATAAAGGTCACCACGAAAGCTTGTTCTTCCATATCATCAATCTCTGCCAGATAGCCTCCATAGAAAACACAGGTAGCCATAGCCTCCTCTGATCTGACGACAGGGTCCTGTTGAGACAGGTAATAACGTCTACCTTTATAAACCGGTGAGACCTTAAAAAACCATTGACTTGAACTCTCTATTCTAGCATTCAAAGCTTTGATAAAATTGACTGTTGTAGTATTCAGTTCTCCCAAAACTTGTTTTAAGTCTGAGATTTCCTGATTCTTCATGGCTAGCTCGTTTCTTAAGCCTTCCAGCACCACACTATTCAGATCTTTTTCTTTTTGAAATTCAGAAGCTTGTTTTATGATCCGTTCATTTATTTCCGAAATTATTTTAGTTGATTGCATTTTAATTAGTCTAAGCTGATCAGCTACGGAAGTAAAATCAAGGTTTCGTATCTTGACATTTTTAAAACTATTTTCCCTGGCAGGTTTTCCCGACGGACTCATTCCATGAGCTTCACACTTATATATTCCAGCCATACGTTGTACAGGATACATCCACTGCAGACTAAGGAACGATTCGTCATTTTTGTTAAGTTGACCCACAGACACAGCACCCTCGTCTTCGGTATTGTTTTGAGACACTTCTTTTGTAAATATATTTAATGATGCTACTTCAAAACTGGTTTCTGATTCATTCTCGGCTGTACGTGAAATTGTGATAGAATATAAAAAGGCAAATGTGGGATCACTTCTTTTAGAAATGGAACAATTTATCAACAAACGTTCAGTTATTCCAGGCTCAATGGTCTGCGGATCAACGAACATTTCCATCGGAAGAACTGTGAATTGAAAAAAAAATGTTCTCTCTCAAAAATTTAAAAAAAAAAACTTAAAAAAATAATATTACAAAATAATAAATAAAAATGTGAAGACCAAATAAGCATACAAAAACAATCAATTAAAACAAATGAATCCATGACTGACATATATTTACAAAAGCTGGTGACAGGAAATTTTACAGAATCGAATTATTTTTTTTTTATCAAAGTAGTAATTGTCATTGTGTTTATCGCCACTAACTCATAGACTGCGGTTATTTTTTTTTTATTTTATTTAAAAAATCTACTTTTTTTGGAGAAAAAAATAGGAAATGTTCCAAGCATGGCTAAAATAAATATTTATTATGTAAGTACAAATGAGGGTCAGTTACCCATTAGAGCAGGGTGGACTCAGAGGCGCCCAAGGATCCTGAAATAAAAATCCAAGTCTTCACCGGGATTCGAACCCGGGACCCCAGCTTTACCGCTCAGCCACCGCGCCTCCAGTACTGCAAATAGCCAGTGTAAAAAGGGTAAAATTGATAACGTCAATGTCGTTGAAGACAAGTGGACTGTAAAACTAGAAACTGGTGCAAGTTGTAACATACTTGTCAAGTCAGAGTTTGAAAAGCTTCAAGACAACGTAAAACTTGCTTGTTCAGCAAAGACACTCAAGTCTTACACTAATCACGTCATTAAGACTTTAGGAGCAGTGGTGCTACCTTTGAAGAATAATACACAAGAGATGAAAGCAAGGTTTGAGGTAGTAGACCTTACTCATGAGAAATTTTCGAGTGGGGACACAGCAGAATGATTAAGACTTTTACAACGAAAAAACAGCATAGAATCCAAGGCAGAAGACGAGTTACGAAGATATAGGTAATTGTCACTGCAATGTCTGCATTCATGCCTGTCAAAGTCTGCTTCATCTTATGCTAAATTTAGTTGAAGATCTAAATCTTCATTATTATTATTCATAAAACATAAATAGAACAAATATACAACTTCTTCTTGAGTATGGATACGGATAATAAGTGAAAATTAAGGGTTTGTATTAGAAAATAAATTTGTTTTTTGCATTTTATTCATTCTTTACTACGTGTAGAATTACTTTACGTGCCTTGCGTGTAGCGAATTCATGCAGTAGATCATTTCCTATATAGATCACGCTCAATAGCAAGAATTACCATATTGTTTTATCTATGAACGAGAATTGTTGACCTAAAGTAATGCTTCATTAGTTGAAGCGCGAGAAGCTTCTTTCACTAGATTACCCAACTACGGGTATTGCATAATGCCACTTTTATTGTGCGTAGTATTGGCATTTTTCTATATTGAATGACTCCCCAAAATGACAATTTTTGTGTAAATATTTCAGGAAATTTATATGAGTTTTCAAAAGATTTTAATAATTTACGGATATCTTCAGGTCTTTTTATGATATTTTGTAATTTCAGGAGATTTACAGGAGCTCCTAGTAAATTGACAGGAGGCCGCGGGAAATCTTTTATAAGTTATAAAAAGGTTTTATTTAATAATTTGTACGAGTCCTTTGAAAGTGCTGGGCACACTGCGGTTGCATAGGTTGCCGTGGCCTAAGGCCGGCAATGCAAAATAGCGGTGTTTGCTACTCCGCCGGTCAATTATTATACATATAATCTAAATTATCGTTATTTCAATAACAGAGACGATGCAATAGTTTTAAAAAATAATAATAAAGTAATGCATACACTATATAGTAATTACCTTCAACGAACAAATTCAAACAAAAGACTGCAACTGTTTGATACATATTCATGTCTTTTGAAATGTATAAAGAATGTTAACAATAAAGAGATGCTGAATTGGTAAGTTCCTTTCTGGCAATTTTGCGCATTGTGGAGAAATATATAATATAACCTATACATTTAAATCAAAACTCATCTTTATGGACCAGCTGCTGAGTATTGGTGGGTGTAATAAACGATTACTCCAGTGGGATAGATCGATTTGTTATTCACACAAACAAGTGTAGCGGATGTAGGATGAAAGCTAAACTAGTAAAGTGTAAAGTGTCCCCTTCAGACCTTGCGATCTATGGGGCAGATGATGTTAAGGTCATCTGTTTCTTTGGCCAACGGTTATACGAGCAGGGTGTTATGTGGCTAGTACAACGACCAACCGCCTTTACTTTCCCCAACTTAAGTCAGGTACCCATTAAAGTTGGGTGGACTCAGGGGAGCCCTAAAAATACCGAAATTCAAAATCTCAGTCCTCACCGGGATTCGAACCCAGGACCTCAGGTTCGGAAGCCAAGCGCTTAACCGTTCGACCACCACGTCCCCGAAAGCTAAACTAATTTTAGACAAAGTGTTATCGACACAGGGCAACTACCGGAGCACTATAAAAGCAGATTAGTACTTGTGTAAACAATTATCCAGAGCCGGCCTTAGATCACTGACACCTTTGCGGACGCAGTGGTCCCCGCACTATCATAGGGTCGCGCTTATTCAAAGTGTAAAATTATTAAATTAAGCCATTATAACGTAGGTATAATAACAGGATTTTTGCGGCCTCCTGATTTTCCAGGGCCTCTTGGAAATCTCCCGAAATTGCATAATATACGAAAAAGCTCTGGAAATTATTAAAATCTCTAGAAAACTCATAAAAAATCTCATGAAAAAAATATTGAAATTTTAATCGTACTCGCGATAAAAAAACATGGTCATTTTTCCCTTTAAAAAATTTAATGCAAATACGAATGTCTTTTGTTACATTAAAACTAAATTTTGATATTATGCTTATCCTATCCAGACTGGGCCCCGCGCAATCCGTTTCGCTTAGGGCCCTGCAATTGTTAGGGTCGGCCCAGCAACTATCCGATTTTACGGCTTAGGGAATTGTCTTATTAAAAAGCGTGCGTATCTACGCCATTCATTAAATGGTACAATATTAACAACAAATATTTAAAAAAAAGGGTTTCTTTATGTACGAAATAATTTTATTAAACAATGACCAAGTGTCCCATTGTTTGTTTATGGTGTTTTACTTGGAGAGTGAGAACTAGTTTGGAATTATGGGTAAAAAGCCGACGCTTTGATAGTTGGCCACATGGCTAGAAGGCAGTAGTAACCATGCTTTTAGAAGTAAAAAAATCCCCTTTCAGACCTTGTGGTTTATAGGGCAGATGATGTAAAGGTCATCTGATTCTGTGGCCTACGAATAACGAGGGTGTCATGTGG
Source organism: Biomphalaria straminea (assembly GCA_021533235.1). Classification (NCBI taxonomy): domain Eukaryota; kingdom Metazoa; phylum Mollusca; class Gastropoda; family Planorbidae; genus Biomphalaria; species Biomphalaria straminea. Next base: position 22,114,023 of record JADKLZ010019686.1, on the reverse strand, counting down.
CCAGCACAACGACCAACCGCCTTTACTTTTCCCCAACTAATGTCAGGTACCCATTAGAGTTGGGTGGACTCAGAGGCGCCCATGGATCCTGAAATAAAAATCCCAGTCTTCACCAAGATTCGAACCCGGGACCCTGGTTCAGAAGCCAAGCGCTTTACCGCTCAGCCACCGCGCCTCCTCTTTTACAAGTATGTACACGTTCAATGTGAATTGTAGAATTCATTTTTTAATTGTGTAAGGTACCTAACATATTCCATTGAATGTTATCTCTTGCATTTCTGTGAGATAAAACTTGTATTTCTTGATGGCTGGAATTTTATAGTCAATAAACGCACTGTCAGCTAATCAAGGACTTAATTAACGGATTTTACTATTTGTTGTGCTGCATTAATTAGGGTAGACATACGCGACAACATGTAGTGCAACATTTGAAGTCAAGGAAGGCATCTTAAATTACTGCATAGTAGACACTTTAGTATGCATAATCAAATGTCTTATAGGCTAATTAGAAGTGACACTATGCCTAACAAACTGGACAGTATGAATTCTTCCCCCCCCCAGAGCAAACTACAATCTTCCTAATAAGGACAGGGCCTCACTTTCCTCTGTCATATATATATAGAACCTCCTTCGTGTTCGAAGATGAGCACATTTCTCATTTCCTATGGACTCAAAGATGGCTGTAAAGTCCAATCCTCGCTTTGAAAAGCCGGCCGCATATGTGGCATGGGTGAGTTTTGTCAGTTGCAGATGGGCCTGCTTTTTCTCTCTGCTTTCTGTTGGTTCGGCGCTCTATCGCACTGGCCGCTCTTCTCGTTTCAAATCTTGAGAGACTCCGAGGACGGTCATTCTCCACTTCTCTTCTCTTTCAACTTTAACCTCTTTCAGTGACAGGACGATCCATTCTTTTTGTTGTCTTCCCATTGCGTTCTCTGTCTGCCTCCTCTTTTTTTACCTGGTAAATGTTCCCTTAAACAGAATCCACCCCGTACATCCACTACTCTGTAGATATAGCCCCCATGCTTACAAAATTGTTAATCGTACAATAATCACATACAGATCCAAGCATCACAACAATCCAACATAACAACCTGTATAGTAGTGTGGAAACATCAGATAAACAAAAATTTGCATGCTATTTTTACTTGGCACAGTCTGCATTAGAACTTACAGCTCAGCCCGTAGAAGCTGGCTAGTAAGTGTTAAGAAAAATGTCCAAATAAAAATCCTTAACATTCACAATTTTTGCTGTCATTGAAACGTATGTATGTATGTATGTTTGTATGTATGTAGTATGTATGCATGTATGGGGATCGAACCCACGACATTAGCTCTCTCAACTTCGCTACCCAGCCTTACTACTTTGTGCTTTACAACATGGTCAATTTTTTGCAGATGCTGCCACTGTGATAATGACTAATGGATGAATGCTGCAGATGCTACTGTGGAGATTCATAAAGCTTTATAATCCTAAACAGATCTAAGTTCACCAAGTCTTGATGAGAGCACTCAAAGAGTATAGATAGATAGGGACTACAGGAAAATGTAATAATATCTTCCTCATATCAATTCATCAAAAATACCCGATATCAATTCGGCATGAAGTAATAAGTATTTATCTAAACTTCAATAAAATAGGGCGTGATGGCTGAGTGGTAAAGCGTTTGGCTTTCGAACCGGGGTCACAGGTTCGAATCCTGGGATTTTTTATTTTGGGATCTTTGTCCACCCAGATGACATTAGTTGGTAAACGAGGCTGGGCGTTGTACTGGCCACATGACATCCTCGTTAACAGTGGGCCACAGAAACAGTAACCTTTACATCTTCTGCCCTACAGACCACAAGGTCTGAAAGGGGAACTATACCTAACTTTTTCTATATAGTATACGAATTTACCCTTGCTAGCCCCCCTCCCCAGGTCACCGGTTCGCCTTGCTGTCAGAAGATTGTGATAAACCTAAACCTATTACATGGCTTACATAGCTGTCATTTCAACTCAGCGAGAACGGCATGGCAAATGAACTCACAGCACTTACAGAAATTTTTTCCACGTCAAAAGGTACGTTGCCTGCCATCATATCAAGGAGAAAATAATGCCGGCATCTCTGGCACTGCTCGAGTTCATTGTTGTCGCCTGTTTTGAAACAAGTCCAGACTATTGGGTCTTCTTCACTGTGGATACATATCACAGGAACGTCTTCGTGTGGTTCAGGAGGAGATACTGCATGGAAGTTCCACTTACTCTGAAGCCGAAAGGATCACCACCTTTTGATAACATAAACACGTTTAAAATGGAACGAACTCCACAGTCTCGTCTGCCTCGAGACTACGAAGATGATTTTTTTTTACCACGATTTGTTTAATAGGCTTGAATGCCCTTGGATGCTCTACTTACCATTTCCAAGGGCGTCCATAAGTTGTGTCTATGAGTGTTTGCTTCCCAATCAAATCTTTGTTGAGTTCATCTTGAGAAATTCCAAAGGTAGAACAATCAACTCGTTTTAGAGCTCCAACAGTGCCGCCTTGTACGCTAATAGCAACACGATATTTTATGCCAAACCTAAAGGTGATCTCATTCAAACGATCTCATTTTTTATAGCATAGTTACAGCCCTTTGAAGGAGAGTCTCACGTGTCCTTCAAAAGAAACTCGTCAAAAGCAGTGTCAATAAAAGTGTCCCTTTAGTCATCATTTTGATGCTATTTAATTTAGTGACATCCTCATTAGCGCAGAACAGATGCACGGCAAATCCTTTCCATTCCGGTTCCTGAAAAAGTTGAATTTCTTTATCTGTCCCTGCACAAAATGACGCAATGCTGTTAAAAATCAAACATCACTCTAACAACTGTTTTCAATTCAAAAATTTAAATAAATGTTACAAACACAGCAGCGCCTGGTTCAGAAACAGGCTTCAACTGGTAAAAATCACCAACGGCGAGAATAGATTTTCTTCCAATGGGAATGCTGACTCTGTTGAATAGTATCTGTAAGTAATAATTGATGTCATGAAATGTGCAGGTACCGCAAAATGAGATCTTAATTGCAGCTCCTGAATAGTTGTTTCTTGAGATTTGTTTTTGTGATAAAAAATTGTGTTTTGTTTCCTCTGGCCAGCCAGTGTTACCATAAGCCCACAAGTATCGTGAAGCGTTATTTTCCGATATTGTAAGAAATTCCAGTCTTCATGAGGATTCGAACCCAGGAACCTCCGGTTAGGACGCCAAGAGCCTTATCACTTAAGTACCACGACTCCCTTTCGTTGTATTATAAAGACTTTAGGCCCTTGAATATTTCTGAACTTCATGGCCAGGACAACAGGTCGCTCTATTTCAAAGTCATTCGCCATGATATACTTTCCAGAAAGTACTCACGTCTCTTTGCTAGTTACTGTCATTGATTTTGGTATTCATTAAGTACCCAGTAGTTTTTGTAAAACAAAAATCTTGGGTTTTAGTTCAATACATGTATAACTCGAGTAGGGGTATGTTCGTATGATTCAATCAGTGAGGTGTAAGCTTAGCGAGGGAATGTTTCCTATAGTAGTCCTATAATTATTGTTTTGTAAGAATCGAGTATAAACAACGTAGATACTGCAAAGAAACACCGACTTGTACTGTTTCATAGACTTTATTTACAACTCCATCATGTGCACTATAAATGGTTCTCAATAATTAGTGTTAAATGGTTTGAAATGCACAAAAACATTAAGCTAGGTAGCATACGCAGGTAATTAATCAATGAGAGCTAATACATTACCGCGATACAATACAGGAAAAATACATCCCTTTCACAGTTCTGACCAAGACCAGAGCAGCACACCAACTGACTAGACTGACCATTAGATACGCTATCAAACCCCCTGAAAAACCCTGATAAATACAGTTCACGACTCACAACTAATAAAATAAACAAACACACACACAATCTTATATCTTGCCCCCCCTCCGCTCTTGACATTTGTTTTACATGATGCACAAAGTATTTACTTCAAAAATTTCATAAAGGTTTATCTTTTTGTAACAAGTAATAATAAAAATTGATTGTTTTTCACAATATTTTGTAATTCTGATTAAGGTATACATAAAAAAATGCACAACATCTGCTGATGACTTTGGCAGATCGCCCCATACAAATTTGGAAATTGACTGGTCAAATCTCAAATAGGTCTACCATTTTACACATTAGTCTGGTCAATGTGACCCGACAGTGGCCTTATTGCAAAATGGGGACCAACTTAACAAAGGAATTGAGACATAAAAATCAATCATTAGAAAGTATTATCAAAATATTTAAAAACCGTAGCGATATTCTATAACATTTGATCTGCTTATTTATATACACATATTTGTAAAACAACGTATCACAATCTCTATCCATTTTATGATGAATTAGATGTAAACTTTGAAGTTAAACAAGATTACAAAGAGAGTTTGTGTGATACACAAACTCAGAGGCGGCCCCCGTCGGAGTCGGATCCCTGTCAGATCCGCCTATTCGCAAGATGTTTCGGATGTTCCTACTAAGTCCCTGGCTCAATTCCTGTATGCTCCCGTCCTTAAACTATCGCAATATTTCTGAAAGAACAGTAAAGGTTAAATCATATTTTCAAAATCCTTTAGTGTTTTTTTCTAACCGTGACGGACAGACCAACCAACAGACAAAACGCACAAAAATATGTTAGTATCATTTTAATGGGGGCATTATACAATTTTATTTTTAAAAATCTGATTTTTTTTTAAATTTAAGAAATTAGTTTAGAATCATGTCATTTCCGGTCTTTACGCTAGTACACGAAAGCCGCTGCTAAAAGTTCATTTTAAAAAATGTGCGTGACAATTACATGTCTAGAGTATTTCTTATAGTAACATTTCCTCCCTTACATTTAAGTAATTGTTTTAGAATTGGTGTTTTGTTATTAAAAAATCGCTTGCATAATTAATTTTATAAATTAAACGGTTTTCGTTTAGAAAACTAAAAGTAGCCATTGCACCTAAACTTTTCAAGCCGCATTTAATGGTGAAAAAATATTTTTCGTATCTCTTCTAGTTTTGGCGCTCTGAGTCTGACAGACGGACAGACGGACAGACAGACATAAATTCATTTTTAAAAATATGCGTGATGCCTACATGCCAAGAGCATTTCATATAGTAACATTTCCTCCCTTAGATTTACGTAATTGCTTCACAATTGGTGTTTTATTATTAAAAAATCGCTTGCATAATAATTTTTATAAATTAAACGGTTTGCTTTTAGAAAACTAAAAGTAGCCGTTGCACCTAAACTTTTCAAGCCGCATTTAATGGTGAAAAAATATTTTTCGTATCTCTTCTAGTTTCGGCGCCCTGAGTGTGACAGACGGACAGACGGACAGACGGACAGACGGACAGACGGACAGACGGACAGACGGACAGACGGACATTTTGCACAAACCTAATAGCGGCTTTTTCCCCTTACGGGGGCCGCTAAAAATGGCAAAAAAAAAAACCATGGGAAAAAAAGCATATTATATCTATGTCAAAAAATAACATTGGCGGATACATTGGCGACTTAATGTTAATGGTATAAATGTTGATGGTGTTGTATCCTCACTCTCCATGTAAACTATCTGACTAAAAATGCCTTCTAATGATGTTTGTTTCTGGAAATCTTCATTTGAAGCTTCAGACATGACTCCATAAATGTAGAGAACATCCCTAAAAATGACCGCTCCGTGAAGTGACCAGTCACAGCTCCAAAGTTTTTCTAAATATTTGAATTCCACATAATCGGCTTGTGGCTCAACCATCCAGAGATTTCCATTGGTCTGGATAAGATATGTTGAATGTTTATCTTTGAAACTTATCATACCTGCAGCAGGGCCTTTAAAATCTTCAAGTCTTTCCCAAGTGTTTTGAGATGTATCAAAGCATTCAACAGCAGTTGTGTCCTCTTCGTCTTCCATGATATAAAACGCAAGGATAAATTGCTCAGAATTTGCTACATGCTGTATTAACGCTGTATCAGGTAAATCTGCCATTCGAATCGATCTTTCTGTTATTGGGTCTAGTTGCCAGACTTCTTGGCTTGGATATGACAGAATATAAATGAAAGCATCAGCTGCAACAACAGATGGTTGAGGTGGTAAAGTGAAAGAAATATTGACTTTTGACCAATTCCCATTGGTTAATTTCAAGATCTGATTTTTGTACGTTACGTCGTAGGATGCTAGTTGGTCAGCTGTAATAGCCTCACCCAATGCAAAAAGAGTTTTATCATTAGCAAGAAATACCACACGTGATTTGCTTTTCAAATAAGGCAGCTGAAGCCATTGCTGTGATGAAAACGAATAAGCATTTACTCTTATTATTGTATAATTTACATTTTTAGGTATCGCTACAGCACAGTTAACGTAGTTTCCGTTATTTCTATAAATAGCCTCAGCTGGCCAGTGTCCACTGCGTTTGCTAACTTGAAGCTGGTACAATAAAGCATCAGTAATAATGTCTGTGCTTTTTTTGCTTTTTCTCACCAGTGGATGCCTAATCAACATTTCCAAACAATTTGGACTCAATAAACAAGTTCTTGTGTTTAATAACAGAACAGACAGATTTTTTTTTCTGTTATCAACATGCGAATCAGCTGTCATTTCCTTATTTTCATGTTGAATGCCTGATGTTTTCGAGCTAGTAAAGTCAGTTTTGATTCTTTTCTCACCTGAATTTTTATTGCTATGTTCCTTGGTAGAATCTTCAGAACCATCATCCTGCAGAGGTCTAAACTCCACCCACTTCAACAAGGCTTGCACTACATCATCTTCTGAAGTTGTTTCAAGATCTTGACTTTGAATCAGTTTCAAGACGTCTGAAAATTGCATCTCAAAAAATAAGTTGGTTTGGAAAAAAGTGTTTGCATTTTTAAGCATAAAGGACAAAATAGCTTCTAATACTTCATTGGCTTCAAAAAGTTTGGCAATTTTATAATATTCAATGTAATTGTCAAGAGACACTGTTGCTATTGCAAACTCTTCGCATTCTTTAATTAGAAATGGTATTTGTAATTGGTGTGCAGCTCTCCAGATGTCAATGACATTGTCATTTGTCAAAACATCATGACCAGTGTACAGAGTCTCCAGGATCAACTCAAAAGTTTCACTAGAGATTTCGTCTATAGTTACACACTTTAATTGCGTTTCTCTCATGCCAGATCTAAAAAGGCCTTTAAAAAACCCAGAACAAGCTGCCAAAAGAAACCCATGACACCCAAACTTTGTTGAACCAAGCGTGACAGTAAAATCTTGCAGTTCTTCACATTTCCAAAAGTCACTCAAACCTTGGACAATGCCGAAGGCCACTTCTCGTTTGATCACCATGACTTTTCAACCTGGGAAACAAGAAATTGAGTTTTAATTTAAATTTGTCTAGAGTAATTGACTAGTAGTAGACTAATCGGACTTAGACTACACGATTAATAGTAAATAATATTTCATTGATCTACTACAAGATAAAATTATACATTTTAGCATTATTGATCTTAACCTAGAGTCATAGAATAGATCCTCTATCTAAAGTATAGAGTTCAGATGTAGTCTAGAGTCTAGTCATATCTGCTGTCGTGAGTCTTGTTACCGGAAACAATAGCTAGATCTAAGTGGCAATTTTGAAATTGCTTATTTCACTTGCTGCCATGAACTTACGATTTATTCTTTAGCTTTATACTCATACTTTGTAAGTCTACTATTTGGGGATTTCTTATCTTATCTAATACAGGGAAACGAAACGGCAGACAAAGAAGCAAAGAGAGCCCTAACTCAAGTGGTGTCAGGAACCCGAATGGCCTGCTCCGACCTGAGACATTATTGCCTCTGCCACCTACCGAGAGTGGCAGGATCGGTGGGACGCTGAGACCCACAACAAATACAGGCAGAATGTGGCGGATGTCAAGTGGCTGCCAACATCTAAGGGTCTGACAAGGCGTGGAAGCACAACCATGTCCAGACTTAGGATTGGCCACACCTATATCACACACTCCTTACAGCTAAAGAGAGAGATTCCCCACTTTTTAAGTGCTGTGACTCTTGTCTCACCATGGAACATATCCTCATCTAAGATATATATCTTCTTGTCATGGGCGCACGCAGATGCCTCTTTTGTAATCCGCTTATTGAAAAATCTCGCAAACCGCACGATTTTGAGATGATTTGTTTG
>JADKLZ010019686.1:22084963-22097322 GCA_021533235.1 Biomphalaria straminea | reverse complement strand
ACTTCACAACCCAGACATTAGCTCTATCAACTTCACAACCCAGCCATACAACTTTGTGCATTACATCATAGTCTATGTTGTACTGATGCTGCCACAGTGATAATGACAAAATAAATATTTGAATGTTGCAGGTGTAACTGCAGAGATTCATAAAGCTTTATAATCCTAAACAAGTTTTGATCAGAGAACGTGATAAGAGACAGTACGGATAGCGCAATCCTCTGGGGACTACAAGAAAAAGAAATAATTTCTCATCTAGAATTTCGAGCATATATATAAGCATATAAGAAAAGAATAGATCTGACTTAGCTATAAGTTTCCATGCTCTCCCTAGGAAATAGTCTAATCAGAATTCAAGAATATTTACATCCTGAAGGACAGCAGGGAAAAAAAAGTAAAGTTCTCCATTCAGAGCTAGCACATACCGGTATAGGGCAGATGATGCAAAGGTCATGTTTCTTGGGCTCACGGTTAGCGAGGGTTTATGTAGCCAGCACAATGACCAACTCGTTTTTAAGCATCTAACAGCGATTCTTACTTTTATTATATTAACAGAAAGACTTGAGACACAGTTTCTTTAGTGTTAAAACTTATTAATTCTAGACTGCCATGAAACACAAGAACAATATGATCAGTAACTACACTGTTACCTAACTTTTCATAAAACCCACCAATAATATACATAAAGCTAAAATAAGGTACTAACAATTATATACTTTGTCAATACAGGATTTTAATGTAACTGGCATATTAGTATTATGAAAAGTCAATCTTAAATCTTCAAAGTGTTTTTTTTTTTACCTTTCGATGTGTATTTACATATTTACAAAAATAATCAATTGTTCATATGTACCATAACACACTGTACCTATTAAGTTGTAGGAGTTTTGGACTGAGTGATGCAGCTGCGACCTTAAAAATACTACAATCGACAGAGAACAAAAAAAAAAAAATGCTGAAATAACTAAAACAAGTATAAGATACATGCTAATGCCATGAAACTATTACAGCTGTTCTCTAAATTATTTACTGAGCCACGTGTGCCTTAACTTACATAACTGTCTATTCAACTAAATGAGAACGGCATGTAATTGAAATCCCAAACCACCTTACAGAAATATTTTTCACGTCAAAAACGTTGTCTGCGATCATATCCAGGAGAAAATAAGGCAAGCAGCCCTGGCACTGTTCGAGTTCATTCTTGTCGCCTGTTTTGAAACAAATTCAGACTATGTGTCTACTTCACATGGGCTCAATATCACAGGCACGTCTTCGTGTATTTCAGACCCAAATATTTCAGTTTCAAACCAGTAAATTAATGTATTCCCCAATGTGCATGGATAGTTCACGTACTCTGAAAGAAGAAGGATCATCACCTTTTGATAATGTATACAATTTGAAAAAGGAGTGAACTCAAAGTCTCTAAGTTTGTCTGCTGCGTGACTAGGTAAATATATATATTTTGTTTAAACACAGGATGGAAAGACAGACTGCATTAATCTTTGAGTCATAGATACCGGTACCTGGATTATTTATTGAATCTTATGATACTTTTTTGAATGTACTTTACTTTTACAATCCAATGATAAACGTTAGCATTTAGAATTCGTGTGATCCATTGACCAACTGGGACGATTAGTTGTCTAGAACGCAACTAATGTAGAACGCGTTATAAAATGTCGAGCCATCACATTTGGACCAAGACTAGGCGGGTATCCCAGCACTTATTTATGAGAAGTGGTTGAAGTCCTGGGAGGAATCCGATCGCGGCGATCCGTGGTGACTGTTGAGGAGGTCAGAACAAGCAATCATTGCACAATATAGGACAGATTATTGTCCTGTTGGGGCATACTTTGCGCGGTTCCGCCCGAATTACCACCTCCGATGCCGTCACTGTTGAACCAGTGTCGCAAATCTTGTACGAGTGTCCCAGCTCCGAGAGATAAAGGGAGGGGGGGGGGCGTGTCTGAGCAGTCACTCGACATATATGATAACTACCAGGCGCTACACCGAACGGCTCAGTTTCTTGCCAGAGCACTACGAGAGGAATAGTCCTTCCTCCTGTTTTATTATTTATTTTTTTTTTTTGCAATAGGAGTTCATCTCAGTTGCGAGAGGAAACTGTTGACGATTAGTTCAATTGGCTTGAATGCCATAGCATATTTTAAAATAATAAAATTTACTACAAAATGTCATAAAGGGGCATCTTTTTTTTTTGTTACAAGTAATCATACAAATTGATCATTTTCTACAATTAAATTATTTGACATTGTAATTGTTCATAAACGAAAATACACATCTGCTGATGACTATTTCATGACGACTTTAGTTGATTGCTGCATGCAAATTTGGAAATTGGCTGGTCAAATCTCGACAAGGCCTGCCACTTAACACATTTGGCTGGTCAATGTGATCCGATAATGGCCTAATTGCGAAATGGGAATTAACTGAAAAAATGAATCAAGACATAAAAATCAATCATTAAAAAGCAAACATTTTTTTAAAGAATAGCAATATTCTATAATGTTTGATCTGTTTATACATATGTTTGTAATACAATTAAATCTTCAAAGCTATAACTATTTTATTACGAATTAAAAGTAAATTCATTACACTTGATAACTGCAAGAAAATAAAAAGTGCCAAAAAAACAACAACAACAAACAAATCAAAAAGCATATTAAATGTATGTCAAAACTTAACATTGGTAAATACATTGTCGACACAAAGTTAATGGTATAAATGTTGATGGTGCTGTATCCTCACTCTCCATGTAAACTATTCGACTAAAAATGCCTTCTAATGAAATTTGTTTCTGGAAATCTTCTTTCAAAGTCTCAGACTTCACACCATAAATGTAGAGAACATCCCTAAAAGTGACCGCTCCATGAAGTCTCCAGTCACAGCTCCAAAGTTTGGCCAAATATTTGAATTTCACATATTTGGCTTGTGGCTCAACCATCCAGAGATTCCCATTAATCTGAATGAGATATGTTGAATGTTCATCTTTGAAACTTATCATACCTGCAGCAGGGCCATTTAAATCTACAAGTCTTTTCCAAGTGTTTTTAGATGTATTAAAGCATTCAACAGCAGTTGTGTCCTCTTCAATTTCCAAAATATAAAACACAAGGATAAATTGCTCATAATTTGCCACATGCTTTATTGACGCTGCATCAGGTAAATCAGCCATTCGAATCGATCTTTCTGTTGTTGGGTCTAGTTGCCAGACTTCTTGACTTGTATATGAAAGAATATAAATAAAAGCATCAGCTGCAACAACAGAAGGTTCAGGTGGTAAAGTGAAAGAAATATTGACTTTTGACCAATTGCTGTTGGTTAATTTTAAAATCTGTTTTTGGTATGCTCTGTCGTATGATGCAATTTGATCAGCTGTAATTGATTCTCCCAATGCAAAAAGAGTTTTATCATTAGCAAGGAACACCACGCTTGATTTACTTTTCAAATCAGGCAGTTGAAGCCATTGCTTTGATGAAAACGAATAAGCTTTTACTTTTAATGTTGTTTCATTTACAATTTTACGTATAGCTACAGCACAGTTAACGTAGTTTCCCTTATTTCTATAAATAGCCTCATCTGGCCAGTGTCCATTGCGTTTGCTTACTTGAAGCTGGTACAATAAAGCATCAATAATAATGTTTGTACTTTTTTTGGTATTTCTCACCAATGGATGCCTAATCAACATTTCCAAACAATTTGGACTCAATAAACAAGTTCTTGTATTTAATAACAGAACAGAAAGATGTTGTTTTCTGTTATCAACATGCGAATCAACTGTCATATCCTTATTTTCATGTTGAATGTCTGATGTTTCCAGACTAGTAAAGTCAGTTTTTAATCTTTTCTCACCTGAATTTTTATTGCTATGTTCCTTGGCAGAATTTTCAGAATCATCATTCTGCCGAGGTGTAAATTTCACCCACCTCAACAAGGCGTGAACTACATCATCTTCTGAAGTTGTTTCAAGATCTTGACTTCGAATCAGTTTCAAGACGTCTGAAATTTGCATCTCAAAAAATAAGTTGGTTTGGAAGAAAGAGTTTGCATTTTTAAGTATAAAGGACCAAATAACTTCTAATACTTTATTGGATTCAAAAAGTTTGGCAATTTTATAATATTCAATGTAATTGTCCAGAGACAATGTTGCTATTGCAAACTCTTCGCATTCTTGAATTAGAAATGGTATTTGTAATTGGTGTGCAGCTCTCCAGATGTCAATGACATTGCCATTTGTCAAAACACCATGACCAGTGTACAGAGTCTCCAGGATCAACTCAAACGTTTCACTTGAGATGTCTTCTACAGTCACACAGTTTAATTCAGTTTCTTTCATGCCAGATCTAAACAGTCCTCTAAAAAACCCAGAACAAGCTGCCAGAAGAAACCTATGACACCCAAACTTTGTTGTACCAAGTGTGACAGTAAAATCTTGTAGTTCATCACATTTCCAGAAGTCACTCAAACCTTGGACAATACCGCAGGCCACTTCTTGTTTGATCAACATGGCTTTACAAAACCTGGGAAACAAAAAAATGCATTTTAATTTAGATTAGTCTTGATCTAGAGTAATTGACTAGTAGTAGATTTTTTCTACCCAGTCTAGATGATTAATAGTAAATAGATCTACTTGTTTTAGATTTGAGAATACAGTGATACAATGTAACATGATAGATAGTTTCTAAATCTTGAGAAAAAAAAAACAACTAAAGTAGGCCTATATAGTGTAGATATAGAAAGTAGTCTAGAGTCTAATCAGATCTACTATCTAGAGTCTTAGACTAGATATGGTCATATAGTAGAAACAGTAGACTTTAAAAAACACTCTACAGTAATAATTAGTTTGTTTTGTTATCAGAAACAATAGCTAAGCAGCAGTTTTTAAAAGTGTCTAATTATAACACATGTACCAAGCACTAAAGATGATTTATTCTTTGGATTCATACTCATACTCTATCTACTCTAAGATCTAGAGTCTATTTGGGGATTTTTAGAACCAGTAGTTGAGTAGTAGATCTAGATTTATAATAATAATGATAATCATAATGGTAATGCCAATGTATTTTATTTGGCAGTATCATCATATGAGTATTGCAATTACAAATATTACTTAATTGGTGAAACAGAGTGAGACTGAATACTATAATAGTATCTTAGTATAGTCTATAGTTAACTATAGTAATATAATACTACTAGTAGTATATTATATATACATATATTTATTCATACTATTTTATAATTATAGTCATAGTCAAGATACCTAGTAGGTAGTAGGCTACTAGTCTAGAAGAGTTACTCCACAGTTAGTAGATGTAGTAGCCTATAGCCTAGTTCAAGATCTAGAAAATCTACACTATTACTAGACTTTAAAAATCTAATAGTAGTCTAATAGTAGATCTTACTTTAATTATAGTAGATCAAGATCTAGAATATAGTTTTATCTGACTGAGACCAGTGAGACTATATATCCTATATAATACAGACGTTACTTCAAAAATGAAGATGATTACATCCAATGCGTACTGCATTCAGTCATGCATATTAACCTAGATGACTTAAATTCTGCCAAGTCAGTGGTTTTCCAGGCTAGCTCAGACAACCCATTCCATGCTCTAATAGCACTGGGGAAGAAGAAGGAGCATTTGTACAGATCTGTCCTAGCATATGGAACGATAAATTGATCTTTATCGTTGTGTGTTTCTGAGTATTTTATTAAATTTTGTTTTTGTATTTGAAGATTATGGTTCAGTGTTTCATGTATAATTGCTACTTTAATTTTCAGTTTTCTCTCCTGAAGGCTTTCTAAATTCAGTAATTTTACTAATGTTGTTACTCTAGTCAAATGTGAATATTCGTTTGTTATGAATCTCACTCTATATTTTGTGTTTATTCCAGTTTCTTAATGTTTTCTTTAGTTAAGGGGTCTCAAGCGGAGGATGCATATATTCTATTACGGTATTGGCCTAACCAGGGTTAATTAACATTTTAGTTTTATGATCTTATTTGATTAATAGAAATTTCTTTTAATAAACCCTAATGTTTTGTTTGATTTTTTTTATAGTTTCATTAATATGAGGATTCCATGACAGTTTTTAATTTATTATAACACCTAGGTATTTTGCGTTTATAGTCTGTGTTAGGCCTACTGGTTTACCATGAATAAGATAAGTGGAATTAATTTGTTTTAGTTTTTTTGTTACTCTTAATAACTGACATTTTTCTGGGTGGAAAGACATGTTCCAATTTGATTCCCATTTTTGAAATATATATAATTCTCTCGCCTAATCCTGGTGAAGGATCTTTGGGTGCCTCTGAGTCCACCCAGCTCTGATGGGTGCCTGACGTTAGTTGGGTAAGAGTAAAGGCGGTTGGTGATTGTGCTGGCCACATGACAATCTCGTTAATCTTAGGCCACAGAATCAGATGAGTTTTATTTGATCTGCCCTATAGACCACAAGGTCTGAAAGGGGAAAAAAGAAGAGAAAGAAAAATCTAATTCTCTTTGTAAAATTTCTGTATCTTGTGTTGTTTTTATTGTTCTATATATTATGCAATCATCTGCAAATAATCTGACTTTTTTTCCTGAACTAATGCAATTTTCTAAATCGTGTATGTAAATTAAAAATTGTAGTGCTCCTAAGACTGTTCCTTGAGCTACGCCTGAGTTTACTGTTATTGGTGTTGATTTGGTGCCATTTATTATTACAGCTTGTTCTCTCCCTATCAGAAAATCTTTAATCCACTGATGCAATGGACCATCAATACCAAAATATTTTTATTTTTTAGGCAAACTATGGTGGTGAACTTTGTCAAAAGCTTTGCCTTTGGAAAAATCTAGATCTAGTTAAAAGTATCTATTTCCTCACTGTTATCTAGATCTAAACCTTATGAAAAATTAAAATCATCTATATTACTATTAGTCCTATTAGTTGAGTATCTTATCTGCCAAGTCAATGGTTTTATGGCTAGCTCAGGCAATCCATTCCATGCTCTAATAGCGCTAGGGAAGAAGGAGCTTTTGTACAAATTTGTTGTAGCATATGGGACGAGGAATGTGCCTTTTTCTTTGTGTCTGAGTATTTTATAAAATTTTGTTTTTGAATTTGAAGATTATGGTTCAGTGTTTTGTGTATAATTGCTACTTTACTCTTAAGTCTTCTATCCTGAAGGCTTTCTAAATTTAGTGATTTTACTAAAGGTGTTACTCTAGTCAAATGTGAATATTGATTTGTTATGAATCTCACTGCTCTATTTTGTGTCTGTTCTAGTTTCTTAATGTTTTCTTCAGTTGAGGGGTCCCAAAGAGAGGATGCATATTCTATTATTGGCCTAACCAAGGTTCAATAACATTTTAGTTTTATGTCCTTATTTGATTTATAGAATTTTCTTTTAATAAACCCTAATGCTTTGTTTGATTTTTTTTTTGTTTCATCAATATGGGGATTCCATGACAGTTTTTCATTTATTATAACACCTAGGTCTTTTGCATTTTTAGTCTGTGTTACTGGTTTACCATGAATAAGATAAGTGGAATTAATTTGTTTAGTTTTTTTGTTACTCTTAATAACTGACATTTTTCTGGGTGGAAAGACATGCTCCAATTTGATTCCCATTTTTGTAATTCATCTAATTCTCTTTGTAATATTTCTGTATCTTGTGTTGTTTTTATTAATCTATATATTATGCAATCATCTTCGAATAATCTGACTTTCGTTCCTGAGTTTACTGTTATTGGTGTTGATTTAGAGCCATTTATTATTACAGTTTGTTCTCTCCTTATCTAGGACTAGATCTATAAAAGAAAATAATATCAGACTATAGTACTATATAGATCTATATAGATAGATCTATATATATTCTATTTCCTAAACTTAAATTAAACTTAAATAAGTTAAATTTTAAATGTCAGTGTTGACACTTGACTTATAAAAGTCTTAGTTATCACTTGTCAGTCTTGTCTTGAGTGAAATTGGACTTGAAGACTTGGACTTAGTCTAAATTCCAGATTACATCTACTAGAATCTAGATTCTATCTAGATTAATTTAAATAATAGTCTAGAATTGTCGAGTCAGTCTAGACTATAGACGAGTATAGTCACTATTACTAGTATTAGTCATAATATATTAATAAAATTAATTAGTATAGATAGAGTCTACTAGATCTATTACTAGATCTAATTAATAATTATGCCCAATTCTCTGTCATTCTTTACAACAGCACTTGTACAAATTTGTTCTAGCATAAGAAAAGATGGTTAACCCAAAAGATAATAATGAATAAGAAAAGTGCCTCTATCTTTTCATGTCTTTCTGATCATTTCATTACGTTTTGTTTTTCTATGGACTGTTGTTTGTTGACATTCAATAAATGACTGATTACAATTGTAGATCTAGATTGATTTCCCTTGTTTGAATTGCATTTGTACATAGGTCTGTGATATGGCAGAAGTTCACAGAATTTTCAGTTCAGGGACCCCTTTACAAGCCAGACGATATTAGTGAACCACCCCCTTTTTTTTTTTCTCGTTTTATGTAGCTTATTTTGTCTGCCCAATATCACATATTTCAAAAGCCGCTGGCATATCCAAACTAAAACTCTCCGCAACCGTGTTTTTTTTTTTTATACAATGCCTCAAAACTTTATTGAACCTTCAGAAACCTGCCTGGACACTGAACCAGGGGCGGACTGCCTATATGGGCATTCGGGCAAATGCCCGGTGGGCCGGTACCAAAATGGGCCTTTAGGTCCACCGACGGGCCACATTGATGCCACTATGTATTAAATTGTAAAAGGTTTTAAAATATTCTCTTATAAAACGGCCCTGTATGTGTCGTGTTTAAAAAATCTCTATATAATGTAATCTAACTAATTTTCTGAAATAATGTACATTATTTTATTTTTACATTATTACGTAATAGCCTACATCCGTAGACAGTTTTACTAGATCTATAAGGACTAATTCTTTTAGGGGCTACGCACTTAGCAATTAAAAAGCAACATATATAAGGCCTACACTTCCCATCAAAACTATATATAATATAGATCTTTCTGTAAACACGTGTACCGTTAGCGATGCCCAAACTAAACAGAATGATTTTGTAGATAAGTAGGCCTTGAATTGGATGCCCATCTTATAATATGCAATTTATGGGCCTGATTGTGTAGAAATGCCAGGGCCGATTTTGACACCCAGTCCGCCCCTGCACTGAACTAAAAAACAAAAAAAAAAAATAAATAAATAAATAAAAACGGCACAAACGATATTCCTAGAACTGTAACAGTTGATGTAGGCCTATATCGCTGAGAAAAGAATTACAAGCTCACTGGTCACATGGGGAAAACTCTTGAGTTGAACTGGTTTAGAAAGAACTATCGCTTTCTTGAAAGGACTATCGATCACGTTCGGGAAAAAACGAATAAAAGGCACTATCGATTAAAAAGTTTAATAATAAATGTTTGGGGAAATTTTGCATATAGTCTTCAAAGTCTAGATTTAATTTAAATTAAAACTATATAAAAGTTGCTTCATTTCTTTTTAAAATTTATTGAAGTTTATGAGCTTGCTTGCATTTTTACGTAGGCCTAAATTGATTACAGATTACGTACATATATTACATCTATATTCTAGATCGAATCTATAATTTTAAATCAAGATATTATTTTTTTTTAGATCTAAACTATATATAAATAGGCCTATAGATCTAGAACAATTCTAAATTTGAAGTTTATATCTAGTGTTAAAAGTTAAATCTAGCCAAGATGCCCATATAGTTTCCATATAATGAAAATACAAATAAATAATCATAGGCCTATAGGCCTATCCATTAAATTGCATGCTGGCTGAATAAGTAACATCGTACGTTCATACAGCTGGCGGTGTCATAATGCCAATAATGGCTTAAAATTGATACCCAGTTTGAACTATAATAAATATTTGTAAAAATCCTTTTATTATATTTTAAGTTTAATACATGTTTAATAAATAAGTTGTTTGGCTAGTTTGTAGAATGAGTCGCCTACATTGGATATTCCATATGTAGGCCTAAAATAAAATTCGATCTCAAGACCACAGTTTGAGAATCACTTATGTAGTAGGAGGGTTCTACCAATTAAGTGCAGCACGGATCAGCTCCTTAAAAAATTAGTATAAAAATCTGTAACAATTACACAGATGCATGTATATATATCGATAGATATACAGATAGATAGATATAGAGAGATGTAGGCCTAAATCTCTACATTGGTTTAGATCAGGGGTGGGCAACCTTTTTCAACCGAGGGCCGCATTATTGAAATTTGGGGACTAGGCGGGCCGCGTATATAGGCCTATTTATTCTTCAACTCTTCATTAGAATTATTAGGAAAGGGTCACAGTAAAGGTCCATCAAGGAACCTAACAATTTCTTGCTTTAGATTCCATATTGATATAATGATTGACCAGTGAATACAACTGTGTTACCGAACATCAGAAATGTTTTAATTCCAAAACTTTCGAAACTGCCAGTCAGGACCGGCCTTGGATAATTGGAGGCCATGGGCGAAATGAATTTGGTGGCCCCGAATAAGATAAGAATATGCAAAATAAAGGTAAAAAAAAAAACTAAAATTTTGCAAATTATTAAGGGACCGTCTCATCAATGGCGGATCCTGCACAGTTAGCTTGGTACAACGAAGGTAAATGGTGGCGGCCCCCGGTATCACCCAGTGGTATTGGAAACAGCAATGCCCTATAGACATTGACTCGGGTCTCTCCCAGACAGACCTGTGAGGTCCGCAGGTTGTTTTTTTTTACTGTTTGACATTTGTTCTCGAACGGATTCAGACAGTTTTTTTTTTTTCAAACTTAGAGCTCGAAGAGCCTTCGGCTCAGCTCTTAGACTATTCAAACAATAACACTATGTACAAGTTTCGCTATTCCTTTTCTGTAATATCAAACAAATGTCATAAAGCGAGCCCTTTAACAATCATGGATCTTAGCAGCTGCATACTTTGACTATGCCGAGGGATGGCTCCTGAGCAAGATAAATGTTATTTTCCAAAACACTTTGTTGATGTGAATTCAATGTAGCTTTGTGTAAACTTTCCAGTTACTAGTTTATGGTTGGGATATTTTCTTTATTTTATTAAAAAGGTTGTTTTTCTCAGTCAAAGTTCCATCATTTGTTACCCTTGTTAGCTTGTACAAGCCAATCGAACTCTTTCAACACAGTTCTCCATAGCATTGAATAAATACTGGCCAGGGTTTATGTCTTTCACTGATTTTACATAGTATTGCTATTAGATATAATCTTCGTTTTTTTTAACTCTTTAGAAAGACATTTAGAGACAATGTTTCTTTAGCCTCTTCATTACAAGTGATAAGAATCAAAAGTTTCAATAATTTCTATAGATATTTACAATAATTTATTTAGGTTTTCGCGGGCCGCATAAAACACTTCGGCGGGCCGCATGTGACCCGCGGTCCGTAATTTGCCCACCCCTGGTTTAGATTATTAGCAATGATAATAAGTCTTTGCCTAAAATTTTTATTTTTGGGTCTGCTGCTCTGCCCCCAGAATGTAGGCCTAAAATGAGGCTTAATTATGTTATAAGGAATTTACGCCTCATTGATTACTTCATCACAGTCGATCTTGAAAGGTTTGGGGGGGGGGTAGAATAATTTCACCTTGAATTTTCACCGTCAGTAGGCCTACGTAATACTAGATCTATATAGAGGTCTTATGGGTACACCTTACCAATCCGATATAGATCTATATTTAAATAGATTCTGCATAGTGAATTTCTTCGGGAACAGTTATCATATTCATAAACTAGAACTTGTTACTCCCTTTTTTTTTACTCGAACGATATCAAGCGCCTATATAATCTTAATGGAACCCATTTTGATCCAAAACATAGATTACTTCCCCTTATCTCTCGTGCAGACGACTCTAAAAGGTGACACGATTTTGGTGAGATCTTCGTGCGCTGTTCACACAGGCCTTCGTGGGGATGTGTAGATAGTCAGAGACACAGAAGTTTTCTATCGTCAAGATGATAGATCTATCATCTTGAAAGTAGACTATTCTAATTTATTGTGAGTGGATTCATTGATTTTTACCATTAATTTAATTTATTGTTCGGAGCAATGGATTATTGTGTTGATTATTAAATATTAATAAATTCATTGGGTTATAATCGTTTCATTTCATTGAATCTGTTTTAGATTAAAGATCTAATAGATCGTATAAACGTTGTGTCATAGTCAGTATAGAATCTGCACAGTAGAAATCTCCATTCATAACTAAAAGGAGAAGGAAGAGGTTATGAAAAGTCTACAATTATTGGTTTTCGCGGTAGG
>JADKLZ010019686.1:22015529-22070370 GCA_021533235.1 Biomphalaria straminea | reverse complement strand
TCTTTGATTTACTACTTTGGTTTTAGTTATGCCTAAACTTGTGATCTCATACTGGTGAACTTGTATCTTTGATTTACTACTTTGGTTTTAGGTATGCCTAAACTTATGATCTTATACTGGTGAACTTGTATTTGTGTATTTCTTGTGTGCAGAAGAAAATGTTTTTCTTGATTACTATTCATCATAGTCACTAGGTATGTCATATATTATAGACATTTCTTCCAAAAAGTAATATGAAAATCTGCTTTTACTTTACTTTGGGAACTCAATGTTTCCATACTCTTCCTTGACATATTTTACAAAAAACATTATGTTGACCACTAGGACATGTGTATGTTGTTTTAGTTTATATTTTTAGGCTTTTTGTTATTCAGTCTCATTATCACAGATGGAGTTATGATTCTTGTTTCAAAATGGTTTCAGAGTAATACATTTTTGTGTACTTTCTAAATAACTTTAATTGTACTTAACACACATGCACAGCAATCATAACATTTATATTTGCCTTTACCTGGTACAAAATTGTTTTTGAGTCAAGACTTTTTCTTCTTTCTAAAATTAACTAGGCTAATAAGGATGTGCAACAGTATGTATTCCTTTCATATGTTGACTTTTTTTTTCCTTTTAAAAATCCCTTCATTATTTTTTAAAAATAAGCAATTATATATCAACTAGGCCAACAAAAAAAGATGAAAAACATGGACTTTGTGGTATCTATTTTCTGGGTTTTCTGTGTTATATATATTCTGGGTTTTCTGTGTTATCTATATTCTGGGTTTTCTCTTGTCTCTTCTGTTGTCCCATTCTCACTCTTCTACTTAGACAAACATACACACAGACATTGAATTTGTCTATGTTGTTATTATAACTGGGAAGTACATGGCCGTCGACGCTTGTCCCTGTCTAGTTTCGCTGTGCACCTGTAGAGTATTGACTGATATTATTACGCTTGTCACTGTATACAAATGTATACAGGAAAGTGGAATTCCTTATTCCACTTACTTTAGTCTTTTGCATTAGAAAAAATACTATAGTATTTATGTTACTGCTGTTTGCATTTTTAAAAAGCTGTCTTTACCTCTCTTGGCATTGAAACGTGTACAGTTTTTTGTTACCTTCCCTTTGTTTTGAAACATTAATTTTGTTACCTCCCTTTGTATTGAAGTAGTTTTGACCTCCCTTTAAATTGAAACATATAGTATTTTTGGTATTACTCTTTGCACTAAAGAACAGTTCGTTTGTTACTTTCCCTTGCATTGAAATTGTACTAGTTCTTGTTACCTCCCATTAACATTTGTAGTTCGTGCAGTAGTTATGTTACCTTTCTTTTACGTTACAATGTACATCATTGAAACACTTTCTTACAACTCAAAAGAATATCTTTGTAACTTTAACTAGAGTATATGTTGCATCTTAACAGGACCATAAATTCCACATATATATATACAAATGACTATTTACTTTGATTTAAAATATAGTATATAATTCCAACTTGTGTAATGTGAGATTGGGTTCTTTGTTCTTTTGACATTGAATTGATTGCTGTGAACTATTGAAAATAGGAAACTCTTGTATTATATCCTTTGTATTTAAATGGATGTAAGCTTTTTTTTTACTTACAACACTTGTACCGTCCCTTTTTTAATATAAAATAAACTCCGTTTGTCAATTTTGTTATATGCTTCTTTTGATCAACTAAAACTAGTACATACATATATAGCCTGAAAAAAAAAATCAGTATTTCATGTGTATACACCCCAGGTGTGACCTGCATTTGGTCAGTCATCCAATAAAAAATTACTTTGCTGTCTGCCTAGTCTTTCTATATTGACTTTATTGATGTACCTATAGTTTGCTATTCTGTAATAGTTTTACTACACAATTGGGGTCTTGTAATAGTTGGATGTATATGGATGCCACAGTTAGTTTTGTTGTGGAATATGTACCGGTATATGTAAAAATGACATTATTTGGGACATTATATTTTGTGTAGATTTTTTTTCCCTTGTCGCATCATCATAATTTACAGTGATGCAATTTATAAGCTTATTTTGTGGTGCATTTTACTCCATCTTGGTCTTGCTAGACAATCTAGACTTTTTGTGGTCTTGAATGACTCTTGGTTTAATATTACTGGACAGCCTTAGCAAACTGCCTTGAAGTTATTCTTAGTAGGACTATTGACCCCTGGGTTTTTTGGGTTTTTTTTGCTACCTGGCAATCCTTTTGTTTTTTTCCCCTCCCTGGCAAACTTTTCCACATTCACATGCCCTTCGATCAGGCCATTTGATTTACAACACACAATTGATTTGTTGACAACTGGAATATGTGTCATTAAACACAATGCATGGTTGAATCGAAAGCTTTTTATATCACTTCCTAATAAGTATTTTAACATAACGTTGTAATACAACAACAAAACAATTACCGGTACATACAATTAACACAAAAGAAAACACCTTAACTTTGATGTTTAAAACACGAGTCTAACTTTTGTACCTTCTTTGTACCTATGACAACGCTAGTAATTATTTATAACAAGATCCAGCATCGGGTCATTATGTCCTTTTGATCATACACTTTACACAGTTGTATACAATCCATTTCCTCTTAGTCTATCTCTTTATCAACTTTATCATTTTGTGATACAATGCAATTACAGCATCTGGTTGGGGTATTCTAAGTAATATCTTTACCATCATTAATTTCTGAGAAAATAGTCTGCTCCTCTGTTTTGTTCAATACATTTACAGCATTTTATTTTTCTTACAAATGTTCCTCCTAAAGGGGACGGTATGGCCAGAGGGAATATTTTACTTGTTTACTTGGTATGAAAGAGTTGTATCCCTTTGTTTATATCCCCAGGTATGAATGTGAAAGTGATGTTTTTGGTGATTCTGGCTCTATTTTGGACATTTGTATAGAGAGTACTATATGACATATTGCATTTCAAAACATGTAGTGTCCATACATGGATATATTCAGTTATAACTATTTGTATGGCAAGTGGCATATGTCTGGATATTATTTTTTGATTATATTTTTGTGCTCATTTAATCCGTTTATATTGGAAGCTTTTTTTTGTGTTGTAATGTTATAGATGTAAGTTAATCAATTCAAGCTCAACTCCACACACCCACAAATGAGTAACCCACGCTTACATTAACTTGGTTCCTTAAATTGTTGGTGTATTTGAACTTTTATATACACTCCATATTTTTTATTTACTTTATTTTTTTATTTTGTGCAGATATAGTTAATATATATAATGTAATATAGTGTATAATATATATATATTTATATTGTAATAGGTTTAAGATATAATGAACTTTAGATTCACATGATTATAATCTGTTTTTCAGCTTTCTAGATTTAACTAAATATTTTTCTAATTATCTCTTATACCAGATAAAAAAATAATGTCCTTTGGTCTTTGTTTCAGAATCTTCAGTAGAAAGAAACTATTATTGTGCATGTTATTTATTTTATTTTGTGTGCATGCCATTAACCCTACTAATGCCGATGACAATGACCTCAAAATAGTAAATGGTCTAAAAAGCAGAGGCTTAAATGGAATGTTAGGTTAAATTGTGAACTTTGAAAGAAATAGTAAATGAATTGTTTGCTTTGTCTGAAATGCAGAGGCTAAATGGAATATTAGGCTAAATTGTGAACTTTGAAAGAAATAGTAAATGGATTGTTTGCTTTGTCTGAAATGCAGAGGCTAAATGGAATGTTAGGTTAAATTGTGAGTTTTGAAAGTTAGAAGCACGTGTGACTCTCCGTTAAATTTGGTTGTGAGCTTTGAGTGAAATTAGAAAATGTGACTGGCCAAATGTGATTTCTACTGCAATTTATTAAAAGGTTGTGGAAGGAAATGCCGCTATATATCGATGCCGACGGACTTGTTCTTACTAACTACTAACCCAGGGTGTATGGTAGTGAGAAAGTTGAATGACAGCCATATTCTTTCAACTTAAGAATAGTCATTCACCTAAATGTCTCAACTACCTAGCTCATGTATGGCTCCTCGAATGCCACATCCTGGGCAACAGTCTTGGCTGACTGGCTAAATACATGAGTGATTAATTTATAAGCTTAATTCCTTTTTATAGGGCAGTTCACCATGTTTTGTAAGAATAAAGCAGGAAATGACAAGGTATTACACAAGATGTATGTATGTCGAAATCATTTTAAAATTCACTTAACACTTAGCAGCTGTAGATAAAAAATATTCTATTATTTTATTTTAGTTTCTGCATTAAATTACCTGATTTATAACTAGTAATATATTCAATTTTGTTCTCTTTACTTTAAATAATTACATCACAAATTTTATACTGGTAATCTTCGACAATTTTAATTTTTCTAGGATTTGAATTTTAAGTGTGGAAAGAAAAGCAAGAGAATCATGTGCAGCGCACCAGTCCTTCATAAAGAAAAACCGTTTTTTCCACTTGAATACATCTTTCTTTGAATATTTTGAAAAAAAAATTTTCTTGGTAGGCATATATGAGTGCAGTTTCAAGCATGGTCATGCAATCTTTGATAGCAAGCAAACTGTCACTTTGAGAAATTCTGTTTAATGACACTAATTCAATTAATTTCTTGTAATTCATATTTGTGCTCTACATTTTGTGTATGTATTCTATTCAGAAGCTGTTTATTCCAGTTTGAATCTATTAGAAATAATTAAAAATCATTTCTTTATTTTTTTTTAACCCTGATTATTTTTCATTGGCAATAAGAAATCTTGATTGGAAAGCTCTTTACTTCTTGTATATTGGACAAGAATTTTAGAAATCTGTACAAGTGTTATCCATTGCTTAAAATGTTTTATAATAAAATATCATCTTCAAAATGTTCTGATATATACTGTTATATTGTTAAATGTGTGATTACTGTTTTCTAAACTAGGTCTAGTACATTATAGTAGAGATTCAAAAGATCCTTTGTTCAAATAAATGGCTTGTCCAGATAGTGTTTATATATTGTTCAATTCATAATCTCAAAGAGGCCTTTCTTAAACAGGGCACCATTTTATTGACTAATCTATTGTTGACATTTACATTTTAAGCATGAGATGATGCTAAAGTAGGTGTTTTTTTTTTTTTACCACTATAGATAAAACTAATTTTAGAAACCACAAAAGTATTCAATTTAATTTTAAAAAATGTCTAAATTTTCTTCAAATAAAATATTTGAACTACATCTTTTTCTTTATTTAATGTGATTTTGTGGGAAAGATGTGAAGTGAAACTGTCAGGTAACATACACACAAATGGTTTCTATGCATAGGGAACTTTTATTTACATAGGATATAACAAATTAATGAAAAAGGTAAAAAGTAATGGTAACCGGTTGTAGTAATCATAATAAAAAATCCACAAAAATGTATACTTGATGTTGATGAGATAGCAGATTTTTAAAATCAAGATTCTGTACACCTACATCAAGAATCAAACTCATCAGCTGCTTCTAGTACCTCCAAAACGTCATCTTCTTGCCTAGTCAGTGTTTCAAGCCACACGAACACAGGCCATAAAACAATATTGTAACAACTCAATATATAATAGTATTTTTTCTTAACCCACCCAAAAAAAAAAAAAGATAGAAAATATGGTTAACATAACCTTTATCAAACAGCAATTCATTCAACATGGCCTTCAATTAGGCTACAGCTTTACTTGCCCTCTATTCCAAGTAGGCCTACATGCACAATGGTCATTCATCGAAATAACGAAATTCATTTTGAGTTAGACTAATAGTCACATTCAATAGACTTCCAAACAGTACCGGTACGAAGATACTGACATAACTACATTTATATACTACCATTCAATAGACTTTCAAACAGTATATTATGAAGATACTGACATAATTTAACATAATTTGTATGCTGCCAAATTACATGAGGATTATTTTTTACTATAACTATGGTATCTGTGAAATCGTCATTGACAAGGCAAATGTGTATTTCCAGGTTGTCTTTGTAATGGTTATGTTTGCCCTGGTTGTGGCATAATATGTATGTCAGTGGGGGATGCGTAGCCACGGGAAATATCGCATTCCTCATTTTTTTTGGACTCAAATTAAGACAAGCATTATTGTTCGAGTCAAATGTTAAAACTAAAGATCTTAAAGGCTCTCATTTATCGGCCTGTCTTACCTATTGCTCAGTCTGGGAGGAACCAAAGGAGATGTAATTTCTGACATCTTTAGCATAGGCCCTGCAAGTGGTTCGTATCCCAAGACATGTTAGAACCTTATAGAAATGGGTTTCCTGTTCAGGCAGGACTTAGCTGAGTGTTGGACCAAACATTTATACATGATTGACATATGGATTTCAGTATGACGTAATTATCTTATGCAAAAAAAAAAAAAAAGAAACCACTGTAACTTATAAGATACTAAGGCCGGTACTTATAGTGATGGGAACTAAAGTAACTTTTAAAAGTTAAACTAAAACTAGTTTTCAACTAAAATAAAGTTGTTAAACTAAACGTTTATCATCGTGAATTTCAAAGTATTTTACGTTAAACTAAAGAAGATTAATTAAACTTTTAATAACTTTTCTTTTTTTTTTTTTTGGGGTGGGGGGCTTTGAAGTAGACCCATTTAGATATAATCATCCGACAGTATGCCGACGGTAATACGGAATATATTTCCTACATATAATAAACGTTAATGCACACTAAAATAAAAAGATGCCTTTTAGAAATAAATATGTGTGCTTGTATTTTGCCTTGAATTAAAACCTTTAGAAAAGAATGGTAATTTTTTTTTAAATTATAGAGCCATGATATCTTATTTATGACGAAAAATCTCACATATAGGCCTACCGGTAAAGTTTAAAATCTCATTCAGTACATCGATCTAGAATTTCACATTTAGATATATATATATATATTCTACACCTTAAGATAAGCGTTTAAAGGGCAGGATTTTAGGGGAAATAAAACAGCTGTATATGACCAAGAGGTTGTGAAAAAAAGCCAAATATTTCTCTCTGAAGACACTTGCCATGACCACTACAAAGTCCATTCACAATACAGACTTTGAATTTCGTACACAAAAAAAGACCTCCTAATAGAAAAGTATATCAATTAAATAGTACATTAAATAGTTATTAGTGTCCCAATTACCATTTAAGAATACAATTTTTTTCCCAGACAGGGTGAGAGCACATTCTGTGACCTTAGCAATTAGGCCTGTAAGAGATACACAGTAGCGTTATTATAGTTCAGAGTTCAGAGCATGGCCAGCTGAGTCAGGTGTTGAGGATTCTTCAATAATTTCCCCCCCCCCCCCAACAAAGAGAAAAGGGAGGGGGCCGGGCGGGAACTCAAAAAAAAAAAAACAACAAACAAACAAAACAACAACAAAGACTTACTGCTGCAGGGTAAACAACTGTATAGAAAAATACGAAAAACATGCATATATGTAACCCTGCCTGACCAAGTTAAACAAAGGACGTTTAGGCCGCTAGGCCTTCATCAGCTACAAAACAAAACAAAAAAAAAAAGACAAACAATTCACACAAAATAGGCTTAAGTTAACTTATCTGTCTGATGTTGTTCTCTTTCAAGGCAGAAAATAAATGAGCTACTCTGGTGTAAAATCGGAAGGGGGCGGAGAGGTTAGGCAAAGATGAATGGGAAATGGGAGTAGTGTTAGTGCCCATCGCATATTAAATAAAAATGTGCTGGTTGTTGATCACGTTAGATTGGAGGGTGCCTGACATGTAAATAAGTTTGTTTTCGGTCTGCAGACGGGTGTTTTTGTCATTGCATTGTTGTATAGCTGTGACGAGGAGATCAGTGGTACCCCTATGATATGTGTTATTAAAATGAAATTCTTTAGACCATAAACTACAAGACATATAAGTACACACTAAACTCCACAACATTTGAAGTGAACCTGGCACTTGGTCATGTAAGCGACATAACTGCCAGACCTGCAAACACACGCTCGCCAACTCCACCATCACCTGTCCTAAAATGACCATCAAGATCAGTGGCAAATTTAACTGTAATAGTAATAATAATAGGCTTGTCTTCGATTCCGAAGATTAGTGAGGAATACAGTGTTTCCCGTGGCTGTGCAGTCCCAGCTGTGACCTACATATTTTGCCACATCCAGGGCAAGCAAAACCATTGTCCGCAGGTGGTCGGTTTAGATTTTCTTTTCGTCGTCTGCGTTTTTCCTCGGCGGCAGATTTTCTTTTGGTCTAAAATGTGTATCCCGCGGCCTTCGTGAGTGACCTCCAGCTGTCTCGTTCAGACGCCGCTTGCAGCCAGGTGCTCTCTTCTATGTCAGCCAAGGAAAGTTGACGCCTAAGCTGGTCGTTGAAGCGTTTCCGTGGGGCGCCTCTGTTACGTCGACCACCTTTAAGGTCACCAAAAAAGACTGCCTTTGGCATACGTTCGTCTCCCATACGGGATAAGTGCCCTGCCCAGCGTAGCTGTCGGACCATAAGAAGTCCCTCTATACTGTCCATACCGGCGTTCGCAAGGACATCGCTGTTTGTAGTGCGGTCCTGCCATCGTATGTCCATAATGGAGCGCAAGCACCTTTAAAACACTACTACAAGAACACCTTAGAGACATTCGTAATTTTGCAACTAAAACAGTTTCTATCCATTGATTGATGTCTTATATTTTCCCCTAATGCAAATGTCATTTTCGAGACTCATAAAATTCAGTTTCTGAGCCTGAAAGGTACAAAGCATAGAAGTTTAATTAGTTTTATATGTTCTATTTTATCGCAGTTGTCTTATTACATATTCCTGACAGGTTGATAGTAGTAAACATGATTATCTGTTAATGTTAATGACATTTTATTTCAAGATGTACAAAAAACTATTTAATATGTTAATTCTAGGCTTTATTAATAAATAATAATTAATAAATATTAATAAATAAATATTAATAATTAAGGAACACATATCTATTTCTGTTACTAGATAAAAATTTGAAACCTACATCAACAAACACAAGTGAAGATAGCTTATCGACCATTACTGAAGTAAGTTTTAAGGATTCTCTAATAAATGTAAATTTTTTACTACAAAATGTTTCATGTTTACTGAACATATTGATCTATCAGTAGTAGGCCTACAGTACAAAAAACAAAAATGGTATTGAAGAAAACGAGCACTCTAGAGTCTGCTACTATACTATATGAGATGTTCAATCTATGAAAGCTTCTATGATTTCTATTCTATCTTTAATCTACAGTTTCAATTTTTATGTAATGCTCATCGACATAGATAAATATAGACTGGCCAATAAGACTATTTTATGAAACGAAAATCTGTGAATTGCAAATGTGTGTACTTTATTTATGTCTATGAGTTTTGTTTAATCTCTAAGACTAAGATCATGCTATTTTTTAATTTTTCATAATTCGGAAATCCGAATACAATAGATGTTTTTCAAGTTACATGATGTTACTTCCTTTTTCCAGTCTATATTTATTTATGTCTATGGTCTATGCAAAATACAAAGGAACATTTGAGTCGAGTGCAGGAATACTTGGGTAAGCCTATTCAGAATATGAAGAAAATTGTGGGTTGAGTGAGGTAATATCCACTGAAAGTGTGTTCAAATTAACATTACTTGATTGTAAGATGATTATAATTTGGAAAATTGCAGTGATTAAAACAATTTTTTCATTGTTTATTTTTTTTTTAGGAAAACTGTTAGAGCTGTTTTCAAAATCCATTTCCAGGTTTCACCCAGTGTTCTGAACCCATGCAAATTTTAAAAGCTAATAAAATGAATAATAAAAACATAAAATAGTTTGAACGATTTCAAAACCAACTGGATAAAAGAGTAAAGGCAAAAAATTATTCATGAGAAAATTCTAGCTAATATTTTTTAAATATCATACAATTTTAACCCCTAGAATAAGTAGTCTAGATAGACTTAACTGAAAACTATATGTGTTGCAAATTTGATCATTTTGTAGATATATGCCTAAATGACAGAAAAGGTTGTAATTGACGCATAAAGCGTAGGCCTACCTGTTCCTTACAATGAGCACAAACACATACAAAACGGAATGATATAATCTACATACCA
Organism: Biomphalaria straminea; assembly: GCA_021533235.1. Classification (NCBI taxonomy): domain Eukaryota; kingdom Metazoa; phylum Mollusca; class Gastropoda; family Planorbidae; genus Biomphalaria; species Biomphalaria straminea. The sequence goes on along the minus strand of JADKLZ010019686.1, from coordinate 22,060,285 downwards.
GTAGAGTATTATAAAAGGGCTTAGGATGTAGAAAGTTGGCAGGCTATCATTTTAGAGAGGGCGAGAGAAGTAAACTAAGACTTATATTCTATCCAAGGCAAGAGAGCAATGGAGATAGATGGTGAATGGATCTTATGTGATGCCCTGAATGGTTCAACAGGCTAAGGGATAGTTGAAGGTAAATTTAGGGGAGAAAGAAAAGTAGAGGTACTTTGCATAGCTCATGTAAAAAAAACACATATTTCACCTTTCATATGTCCAAGCATGGAACATGCTAGACTTAAAATTGGCGAATACAGTTGCGATCTAATGTTAATGGTATAAAAGTGGATGATTTTGTGTCCTCACTCTCCATGTAAACTATTTGACTAAAAATGTCATTTAAAGATAATTGTTTTTGGAAATCTTGATTTAAAGCTTCAAACTTGACTCCATAGATGTAGAGCTCATCCCTTAAAGTGACTGCTCCATGAAGTGACCAGTCACAGCTCCAAAGTTTAGCCAAATATTTAAATTTAAATTTTTTAAACTTTGACTCAACCATCCACAGATTTCCATTGGTTTGTATGAGATAAGTTGACTTTTTATGTTTAAAACTAATCATACCTGTAGCAGTTCCATTTAAATCAGTAAGATATTTCCATGTGTTTTGCAAGGTATTAAAACAACCAACAGCAGTTTTTTCCTCTTCGTTTTTCAAGTTATAAAATACAATAATAAAATGCTTGTAATTTGTTACATGCTGTATTGATGCTGTACATGGTAAATCAGCCATTTCAATTGATCTTTCTGTTGTTGGGTCTAGTTGCCAAACTTTTTTACTTGGAGGTGAAAGAATATAAATAAAAGCATCAACCACTACAACAGATGGTGCAGGTCGGAAAGTGAAAGAAATATTGACTTCTAACCAATTACCATTAATAAGTTTTAAAATATGTTTTTTGCCTGAGTTAAATCTTAAGACTGATGTAGCAGAAATTGATTCACCTATAGCGTATAGAGTCTTATCAAAAGCAGCAAGTGTGACGCTCGAATCACTAAATAAGTCAGGAAGTTGAAGCCATTGCTTTGATGAAAACGAAAAAGCTTTTATTTTTAATTCATTTCTTTGGCTTTTGCTTATAGCTACAGCAGTGTTAATATAGTTGCCATTATTTCTATAAATAGCCCCAGCTGGCCACACCCCATTGCGTTTGCCAACTTTCAAGTGGTAAAATATAGCCGCAATTATTAAGTCTGTGGCTTCTTTATTTTCTCTAACTAGTGGGCGATGAATCAACGTTTCCAGATATGTTTGGCTTAATAAACAAGTTCTTGTGTTTGACAGCAGAGTAGGAAGTTTTTGTTTTCTGTTACAATCAAATGCATCATTTGTCACATTTTTTTTTGGCTGTTGAATGCCTGGTGTTTCAAAACTGTTTGAGCCTGTCCTGATTCTTTTCTGACCTGACTCCTTGTTCAAAAGGTTTTCAGAATCTTCAGACACTTCAACTTGTGCCAGAGGTTTAAATACCACCCACTTCAAAATGGCACGTACTACACAATCTTCAGAAGTTGTTTCAAGATCTTGACTTTTTATCAATTTCAAAACATCTGAAATTTGAATCTCCAAAAATAAGTTTGTTTTGAAAAAAGAGTCTGCATTTTTGAGAATAAAGGACCAAATAACTTCTATTACTTCTTTGGAATCATAGAGTTTGGCTAGCTGATAATATTCAATGTAATTATTCAAAGACAATGATGTTTTAGCAAAATCTTCACACTCTGTAATTAGAAATGGTATTTGTAATTGGTGTGCAGCCCTCCAGATGTCAATGACATTGTCATTGGTCAAAACATCATGACCAGTGTACAGAGTCTCCAGAATCAACTCAAAAGTTTCATTTGAGATGTCTTCTACAGTCACACACTTTAATTCCGTTTCTTTCATCCCGGATCTAAAAAGTCCTCTAAAAAACTCAGAACAGGCTGCCAGAAGAAATCCATGACACTCAAACTTTGTTGTACCAACGATTACAGTAAAATCTTGCAATTCTTTACATTTCCAGAAGTTACTTAAACAGTTGACAATGCCACAGGCCACTTCTTGTTTCATCACCATGTCTCTATAACTGAGAAAAAAAAATACATTTGATTTTAATGAATTGTTGTGTTTGGTATATCAAACAAAGGAAAGAAATTGTACTTGACTGAATTGGTGGTATATGCTGAATTAGTCCCCTTCATTGGTCGCCATTTCAAAGTAATTTTGAAACAAACAATAGATAGCTATACGATCTTCTATTTTTTATACGCACCTCACTAGCAGAGTGGTTAGTATGTCAGTTTGAGGAGGCCATAAGTTAAAATTCAGGACATTCCTCTCCCCAGATTAAAAAAAATGCTATAAAATAAGTGATTATGGTATTATTCATCCAGTGCACAGAAGTCAAATTCATAAAGCACTGGTTGTGAATGTGTATATGTTTTGTGTGTGAATGTTGTTCGAATTTTTCATCTATATTGTTTTTGTACAGTAGTTACGCTGAGGTTGTCAATTATAGTCAAACTGAATTTCCATTTTATTGGATCAATAAAAAATTATCTTATCTTATCTATATCCCTTACGGTACTTTCTTCCCTCCCCCCCCCCAATTTTCCAACTGGTCCATTTAAGTGATAAGATCATAGCTACAAGCATGAGTGCTAAACAAAAACTAATTGCACATTTTAAAAAAGTAAAAAGTAAACAACAAAAAACAACTATGGACACAAACAAAAAAGACATTTAATGCACCTACCAGAGGACAAAAAAAATCAAATAAATCTAAAAACAAAATCTAGTTATTAACAAATCAGTGTGTGTAGTGTACAGAACTTCTTTCGGCGGAAGTAGGTCTATAATAATAATTTAAAGACAACATTATTAATGTTTATGATATATGGAATATATACATATTCTAAGCTTTTAATAATCCTTTTTAATACATACATTTATGAAATAAATAAAGTTTCAATACGTTGTAAGTTGTATCAGGAGTAATGATCAGAATTTTAGCAACTATTTGATATTTTTTATTATTAAAAAAAAGTGCAGAATCGGAAATAACATTTGCACAATAAGGTTAATTACTAAACCACTGGGGCCAGTATAGGAAAAATCCTATTTCCGGTTAAGAAAAACCCTTCCCAGGCCCTAAGCAAAGAGGAATAACCCCGAAATTTAAAAAAAATCCTAAAAATATTTATTTTGAAAAACTAAGACCTAATACATATAAACAAACAACTTCAAAAAAATAGAACGATATGTCTAGTTTAAAAAAAATATATACTTTAATACCATTAGAATATAAATAAGCTTTAAAAATACATTTTTTTCCCACGTGGGGGCTTATGGGCCTGTTCGTTAGAAAAATTATTCAAGATATAGATCTTTTCCGATTTTATTAAAAATAGAATCGGCAATTTCCACAATGATTTGTAATCACGCTTGCAACGAGACTAGAAGAGTTTCCGATTGCAATTACTAAACCACTAGGGCCAGTATGGGAATAATATCAGAACTCTAAAGGTTATCCCTTACTTAACCCTAACATTTCAATTACTAAACCATCAAGTTAGTAACTGAACCATAATTGCACAAGCATGCATTCCCCTTTAATTCTATACCAAATAAATCATTTTCTGATAACAAACGAAAAAGCTTTTGAAGGCTAATCAGGGTAGTGACATAATAAAGAGCGAAATAAAAATATTCCGTTAAAAACTGAAAAAAAAAATTACGAAGAGAAAGAGTTCAATTCGAAATTCATTAAGAAGGATGTTGTTATTTTTTTTTAATGAACGAATAAAATTGAAACAAGTAACTTCTAATCTATAATAAAAACTCAATAAACTTTACCTTGTAACAGACATTTTACACAAACACTAGTTATGACAAAATCTTACACGCTAATTGTAGCATATAATTTAGGCGTTGCCTTAGGTACGTGTCAAACAATTCCCGAAAATATAAGGTTCAAACATGTTTCACTTTTGTTTTACCTGAGCTTTAGCTCCAGTTGAAATATTGCAGTTGAATTAAAACTAGCTCGGCCGCTATATCATGTGCTCGAAGTGGGGGTGATGCAGCGGAGGTGGGGCAGAATCAATAATGATTAGGCAGGCTGCGGGGACGGAGTATTGTTAAGAGTATTATAAAACTAATAGTAATAATAATGATAATAATAATAAAAACAGGTGTATTGTTCTGGGGAACGTTTTTTACACGCACACACAAATTCATTTTAATATACAAAGGCCTACATAAAACAGTTTCAATCAAGAAGTACATGAGAGGTTTACATCAGAAAGTTGGATTGGATTCAACGCGGTCGCCGAGTGTTAAGGCGCATCCGAATCGGGTGTCCCAGGTTCGACTCCTGGTGATGACTGGGATTTTTAATTTCGGGATTTTCGGGCGCCCTTGAGTCCACCCGTATGGGTACTTAACATTAGTTGGGGAAAAGTAAAGGCGGTTGGTCGTTGTGCTGGCCATATGACCCCCTCGTTAACTGTAGGCCACAGAAACAAATGACTTTTACATCATCTCCCCTATAGATGGCAATGTCTGAAAGGAGGACTTTATTTTTACACTCGGCAAACAAGTTTCACGAAAAGAGAAGCGGAAGTTTGCGTTTGTAAAACCTATAAGAACATATAGAACCCTCGTAGTTTTAGTAGCGAAAAAAGAGGAGGGGGGGGAGCAAATAATCTACTCTGTATTCACCCGTCAGTAAATAGCAAGGCCGGACTTAATCATTGTGTGGCCCTATGCGAAATGGATTTCGTGGGGCCAAGTTTGGTTAGGGAAGCTGATAATAAGGGAAATTTAAGAGTTTAATAAATTCTTTTTTGCATTTTATTTATTTTTTAGCCTCGAATAACCCACGGCCTCTGTAAGTGATCTCCAGCTGTCTCTTTCCGAAGTCGCCTGCAGCCAGGTGCCCTCTTCTAAGACTATCTTTGTTGATATATGATGTAATGTTTTGTGAGAGTTAGTTCCCTTAGCGGATTAGGCAGTGGGTGTTGCTGGTCGTCAACTAATATGGTTGAATAAAGCTTGAATGTGTATTTGTAAATCGGCCTCGTTTAACTATTTCTAATTGTATTTAAGAGTTTATTAACAAACTTAGAGTCCAACGTGCTTTAACTGACACAGGGTATATGGTAATATAATCAATAACAATACTTTGAAGATCACAAATATAATTAAGCCGTAGATATAAAATATAACACAAAAAAAAAACAACAAAAGACAATGCAATGAACACGTTTATTTCTTTTTTTCTTTCTGATACGTTAACCAGTGTGTGAAATTTAGAAAAATAAACATAATCATTTAGACTCCCCTTGTATTTTTATGACTTTTCTAATAAAAATTAAAAAAAAAAAGAAATTTCTTTGAACAGAAGTAAATATAGGTCTTAAATCATGTCTTGAAAAATATTTAATGACATGTATCTACATTGTCGACATAATCTTAATGGTTTCAACGTTAATGGTACTGCATTCTCACTCTTCACGTAAACAATTTTATTAAGAAATATTTGAAAATACTCTATTATGGCCTCAGTAAACACTGGCGACTTAATGTTAATGGTATAAATGTTGATGGTACTGTATCCTCACTCTCCATGTAAACTATTTGACTAAAAATGCCACTTAAAGAAAATTGTTTTTGGACATCTTCCTTTAAAACCTCAGACCTGACTCCATAAATGCAAAGTTCACCTCTAAAAACAACCGCTCCGTGAAGTGGCCAGTCACAGCTCCAAAGTTTGGCCCAATACTTGAATTTTATATTTCCAGACTGTGACTCTACTGACTCAACCATCCAAAGATTCCCATTGGTCTGCATGAGATAAGTTGAGTTGGAATCTTTAAAACTAATCATACCTTTAGCCGGGCCATTAAAATAAACAAGACCTTTCCATGTATTTTGTAAAGTATTAAAACAAGTAACAGCTGCTTTGTCTTGCTTTGTCATGTAAAATACAAGGATAAATTGTTCATGGTTGGTCACATGATGTATTGCCCCTCTATAAGGCAAATCTGCTTTTCGGATCGTTCTTCCTGTTACTGGATCCAGCTGCGTGAGTTCTTGACTTGAGGGTACAAGAATATATAGGAAAGCGTCAACCGCTATAACGAAGTGTTCGGGTGTTAGCTTTGAAGAAATGTATTTCTCAGACCAAAGGCCATTAGTAAGTTCAAGCAGTTTGTCACTGTTGCCAGAGGTAGGCCTACATACCGGTACTTCGGCCCTTTTATTTGTAGTTAAATCCCCCAAAGCGTAAAAAGATTTATCGATAGCAACAAAAGTCACACTCGATCTGCTGAACAAATCAGGAAGTTGGAGCCATTGCTTTGATGAAAACGAAAACGCTTTCAGTTTTATTTCATTTATGTTTTTACGTATAGCAATAGCAGCGTTAATATAGTGGCCAGTATTTCTATAAATAGCCCTAGGTGGCCACTGTCCATTGCGTTTGCCAACCTCAAGCTGATAATATAAAGAATCAAAAATAATGTCCGTGGCTTCTTCTCTTATCAGTGGATGACTGCTCAACATTTTCAAACACTTTATGCTTAACAAACAAGTTCTTGTATTTGATAATAACTCTAGAAGGTTTTGTTTTCTGTTGTCATCATCTATAGAAACTATCAAGTCTTTGTTTGGCTGATCCATGTCTGATGTTTCAAAACTATTATATCCCGTTCGGATTCTTTTCCGACCCGAATGTTTCTTGCCTGAGTCTTCTTCGCCAGGCTTATATTCCACCCACTTCAAAAGGGCATGTACTAAATCATCTTCTGAAGTTATTTCAACATCTTGACTTTAAATAAGTTTCAAGATATCCGAAATGTCCATCTCAGAACGAAAAAAGTCTGTTTGTACGAAAGAATTTGCATTTTTGAGAATAAAAGCCAAACAATTTCTAATACTTCTTTAGAATCAAAAAGTTTTGCCATTGTATAGTATTCAATGTAATTGGCCGTAGACAATGTTTCTTTTGCAAATTCCTCACACTCAGTAATTAGAAAGTGTATCTGTAATTGGTGTGCAGCTCTCCAGATGTCAATAACAGTGTCATTGGTCAAAACACAATCACTGGTATAAAGAATCTCCAGGATCAACTCAAAAGTCTCACTGGATATTTCTTGTAACGTCACACACTGTAATTCAGTTTCTTTCATCCCCGATCTAAAAAGACATCTAAAAAACTCAGAACATGCTGCCAACAGGAGTCGATGACACCTAAACGTGGATGAACCAACTTTGACTGTAAAATCTTGCAGTTCTTCACTTTTCCAAAAGCTCTTCAAACCTTTTATAATGCTGTTGCCCAGGTTACGTTTCACCACCATGATTTTAATATCTTGAAAGTAAAAAAAAAAATAGAAGATATGAATGGTTTGATTTGACATTATTCAAGTTGAAATTAGCATTTACAAAATACATTTTATTTAAAAAATCTTAAAATGGGCCTTTGGATGGGGGATATCTTCAGTCTGATGAAAGAAAAGCCTGGCGTGATATAGAAAGGCAACCGTCGTCTGCGTGTTTGTTTGTGTGAAAAAGGGAAGATGAGAGTGGGCAAGAACACATACTCACAAAATAGCAGGGCTGGACCGTTGTAACCAAGAAATATTACCATTTTTTTTAAATTTCTATTTCTAGGAGGGGAAGTAATCTACTCTGTAGAGGCGACAGAGCACGCTCATAGTTTGGACACCACACTATGGAAAGATAACTCTTTTATTTTTGCAACTCGGACGGAGGGAGTTATCCTAAGTAATTTAAAAGACGAAAAAAATATTTTAATAATTTCTGGATATTTCCAGGACTTTTTGGTATATTTTGCAATTTCACGAGATTTCCAGGACCTCCTGTTAAATCGACAGGACGCGGGAAATCTGTTATAAGTTATAAAAAGGTTTCATTTAATCATTTATACACCTAAAATTAGCGCGAGTCCTGTATAAGGGAAGAACCAACTGGTCGCATAGGTTGCAGTGGCCTAAGGTCGGCCCTGCAAAATAGCGGCGTATGCTACACCACCAGTCGACTATTTAACATTAATGCATGAACAATAGTCGCATGAAGTTGAGTAAACGTTTGTTACGATAAACAGACTTGAAACTTGTACTCTTCAACCTTTAAAGTCAATTTCTATTTGAAACTAGCAGGTTAAATTCTTATCCTGTAAGAAATCTTGACAATTTTGTAAACATAATATTTGCAGTAGTATGAAAAATGGAAAGTCTCCAGGAAGCAACGGCTTTCTAGTGCAATAAAGAGCTCAGTGAACTCCTCCCCCAGCTGGGAATCGGGCTTGGGCCCACAGAATCACTGAGCACATGAAACGTTAAAACTGTCGAAATATCAATTCTTTCCCCCTGAAAAAATAAAAAAAAAAAAAAAAAACAAGGAGATTGCAGTTTGAAGTATTCCTCTCTTCAGCAGTATTTGCAAGATCTTCGCTACAGGGGCACTATCAAGGCGGTAAGTTGAATCTTCCAGAGTCTATGCAAAATCTTGTTTTAGGAAAGACACATTTTGACAAGCGCTGTGGTGAGTGATTACTTTGGCTGTCTCGTGGCGTCTAGATTTTAGTGAAATGTTTGCACTCGTTTTATTACATATATGTAACGGAGGTGGGGGCGAACAGCTTTTCTTGAGCAAGAGGCAAGTTGTCCGTAGAGAGTGACTTTCGGGATGCGTTTGTCCTCCATCTGGCGAACATGTCCAAGCCAGCGCAGGCGGCGTTGTCTGAGGGCTGTAAAGATGCTAATGTAGTAAATGTGTAAAATCATTTCTGATTTACACCCATCTATTTTTAATTAGGACCTCACTCAAACTTTGGTCTGAGAAGTAGCCACTTAAAATTCCAATTGATTTCTAAACATAAAAAAACTTTAAAAATACTTTTTCCAAAAAGACATAAACAAGAGAAAACTATAAAAAGCTTTGATCTAGAATAATGTAGATACATCTTCTGTACAGAACACACGGAGTATCACCTTGTGTTAAACGGGTAGTGGATTGTTTTAACTTCAACAATACTAGGTGAGCATATTTTAAAATAATTTGCTATTAAATTTACTAACAGGTATTTGTTGTTTTGTATAACTATAAACATTTGTATGAATCTTCTCGTCAGTGAAAACTACATCAGTTGTTACCTCATGACAAATTGACATTTAAGTGAACGAGCATAGTTTATTTTCTTTCATATTGAAAATACAAAATACACTGCCCTAACACTGCCTATAATAAAAAAGTGTACATTTTAAAGGACTCACTTCGTAACACACAGTCCTAAAGCTTGCTCTTCTGGACTGCCTCTCTCTCTCTTAACACATTCGCTCTTGTCTATTCAAGCTTTCGTCACGTCATCACAACACAGGTCGTACTGCGTGCATTTACAGTAATGTCAATTGTTTATAAACCGTTGACCTCTTTAGTCTGTGTGCCAGTATGCCACACACACACACACACACACCATTTCAGCACGCCACTGGAGTTACAACAATAGGATATATAAATTTGATCTATAAATAGCAAGCTTTCTGTTGTATCTGGTGTATAGAATGAGGAAGTGTTGATAAGCTAGGTTTTTTAAAAAAAACAAACTACACGATAATTTGTGTTCACTTTTTTTAGCACCACAGAATTCCATTTTCCTAGCTCTCCCGCTTGTAGCACAAAATAAACGAATAATTCAAGAAAGCACTAGACTTTTTACCATGTGACAGTGACACAACAAGTGGGCAACTAACTGGCGGCGATAGAGCAGAGTTAATACGTAGAGCAAGTTTCTAAAATGTTTTACATGTTTTGGAAATTCCTTCAGAGTTGAAGATAGTTATTTCCTAGTCCATACCTCCCGCAGGACGACGGGGGATGGGAGCGGGCAAGGTTTGAACGGTAAATCGATACGACAGTCAGCGTGCAAACCGCTCGACCAGGCAGCCATCCTGCTACTCTTGAGAAATTGTTGTTCGACTAGAAACACTAAACCTAATAAACAACGCTAACGCTATAACGCTAGATTCACGAGTTAACACACATGACATGTAACCATAGGGATCAGTAAATATAGACTAGAAAAAGGAAGTAACTTCATGTAACATGTATACTGATTGTATTCGGATTTCCGAATTATGAAAAATTTAAAAAAATTGCATGATCTCCAGTCTTAGAGATTAAACAAAATTATTAGACATAAAATAATGTACACACATTTGCAATTCACAAGTTTTTTCATCATAAAACTCTATTATTGGCCAGTCTATATTAGGCTACTTATGTCCATGCACGTAACATTCCAACATTCACTCCCTTAGTTAAGGGGAATCATTCAAGCTACTCAATATAAAAAGTGTCTACAATTATTATCAAGGAACGAATCAAGTCTATCCTTTATCAAAATAAAATAAAAATAGGTCAACAATTGATGTTTTTTAAGCTAGAAATGTTAGATTCTTTTTAACAATAGGCTTAGAATAGCATTGCATTAAAATGTAGATCTAGAGATTTATTATCAAGTTAAAAAAAAAACAGGATATATTTGTATATTTTAGATTTATAGCATATAGTGCGTAATGGTATAGCTATATACAGAATTCCATCAAATTTTTATGTTCATAGTTTGCTACATTGATGGACAATTAAGTGTACTTGACATTTTTATTTCTGAACTTGACAAGGTACCATAGAAGAAATTGGATACACGCACTTGCATTAGTATCTAGCACAAGGATTTTGAATATCGAAACTATTATAATAACAACTCTTTCTCATACAATCAAAGGAAAAAACAAACAAACCCCAATTACAAGTCGAATTATAGAGACCAAGATACATCTTACACCAGCGTCCCCCAAAAAAAGTACAAGAGGAAATCTATTGGCGACACATTTTCCTCAATCTGCTGTCAGTTCACGTTCATTACATGAGGGCGCGGTGGCTTAGCGGTAAAGCGCTTGGCTTCCGTACTGGAGGTCTCGGTTTCGAATCCTGGTGAAGACTGGGATTTTTATTTCAAGATTTTCGGGCGCCCTTGAGTCCACCCAGCTCTAATGGGTACCTGACATTAGTTGATGAAAAGTAAAGACCGTTGGTCGTTGTGCTGGACACATGACACCCTCGTTAACCATAGCACACAGAATCAGATGACCTTTACATCATCTGCCCTATAGACCACAAGGTCTGAAAGGGGAACTTTACACCAGGGCCGCCTTAGGTAATTGAAAGCCATACGCGAAGCGAATAGGGAGGTGAAAAGAAAAGATTGCCCTCAATGAAATAGAAAAAAAATAAAGTCTTAAAAATACGCTATGAAGTATAAACTGTCCTGTAGCTATATCAAAATCAACCAAGAAGTTAAATTCATGTAACGCCGATAGCACTAATGTGTTTTGTGGACGATTCGTAATCACCAGACTAAATTTTACATTACTAACAAGTACATCTAAGCATTCGCGAATAAGCCTTGAATCATAGTAGAAACTTGAGGTTAAACTAGAGTCAGACATAGAGTTCTGCTATGTTTAAGATTTGATCCATGTTCGCATTTTGTTCTCTAAAAAAAAATCTGTGCGAGGTCAATCGGAGGCGGCTGCCTAGTTTGCTTTTGCCTGAGGCCGCTCTGATAACACATTCATTAGCATATTGCTAATTCATTTAACAACCAGACACGTAGCCTACATCTACATTCTTAGCACTATCATTTCTGCTAATAGTGTATCACGCTGGATTTTAAAGTAAGGGAAGTAAGGGACAACGGTATACACACCCAGAAAAATTACTTATCTTTGATTATCTGACAAATTAAATTAACATTCACGCACTTTCTCAAATTCCCACAATGAAAACCATTGACTATCTGTGGCATTTTACGTCTCGAGAGAAGATCTTTTCCCCTTGCAACTTCTTGTGTGGCTAAAGAGGCCAATCCTTGATACACAGCTGCGGTTGCAGGTTGGGAATATAAACATTGACTATATAAAAATAAATCTTTTTAATTTTTTTTTCAAAATAAACGATTTTCCGTATTTCTATTTAAACTTGACTGTACTTGACAACTTGCTTTCCCCACACCTGTCTTTTTTCTATATTGTTTAAACCAAGAGTTTTGTTTTATATAATTCCAACGAGTGACTGTTTGTTTTCTTTTGCATATATCAGACTTGCATTCAGAATAGAAGAATTGTACAAATTTTATGCAAATCTGGATGGTGCAACTGTGAAATCAACAGTTGAAGCTTACCCGAATTCAAGGCTGTTATTGATAAGAAGCATAACATAGTTATTACGCGAGATTCCTATATGTTACACATTGATCAATCCATGGACTACTGTAATCTGTTGTTAAATCTTGCGGGTTGTGACATCAGTGCGAGGGAATACTCTATAGTTGGACGCGTTGAACTTGGGATTTATCGGGGATTTCCATAGTTACGTGAGTCACAAAAAACTAAGAACGGAAATAGCCTAGAGATAAAAAAACAGCAAGGGACTCTCTTTAAGCATTGCTTAGGACAAGATGTGTTTTTAGGGCTAGCCCACCACAGGGCCAGGAAGACTTGTATCATTAACGTTTATTTTCAAACAAGATCCGAATTACAAAAAGACCAATAACGACAATAATAAAAAAAAAAGACAAAAATTATTTACTTAATTGAGAAAAAAATATCACAATTATAATGTCAATGCATTAATACTGGAATCATGTCACGTAAACACACCCGGCAAACGAGTTTCACGAAAAGAAGAGCGAAAGTTGTAAAAGATATAAGAATATTCTTTAATAGTTCACAAACAATGTCAGATACCAGCCGTTGATCATTCTACGAATAATTTACACTGTCTTCAGGTGATCTTCTTCTGTCTCGGAAGACAATGGATGCGCACTGGCTGTGGTTTCGTCTTGAGACGGGGCAGAATCTGGAGTGACTGATCAATCCAATTCTGTCCCAGGGTTAGCTGACAGGGCAGCTTTTTTTTCTCTTTCTCTTGACTGATGCAGATTCGTTTCTTTTGCACTGTTACGAAGTTCTTAGCCGCATGTACAGTCTGTCTCCATGCTGTCCGGTCTTTGGCTATCTTCACCCACATACTCGATGCCCGTGGTTCTCATGTCTCGCTTGCAAACATCTATGTAGGTTAGTCTTAGGCGACCTTCTATCTGATGTCAAAATACAAGGCCTTAAAGTGGAAATAAAATTAGGCCTCGGAAAAAAAACAACACTTTTTAGTGAAGTATGTATCTACTACACTATACATTGTCGTTTTAATGTCAGTGGTATAAATGTTGATAAAACTGTATCGTCACTCTCCATGTAAACTATTTTGTTGAAAATGGAATCTAGAGAACTTTGTTTTTGAGAATCCAGTTTTAAAGCCTCAGACCTGACTCCATAAATGTAGAGGTCATCTCTAAAAATGACCGCCCCGTGAAGTGGCCAGTCACAGCTCCAAAGTTTGCCCAAAAATTTGAATTCTACATCGTTAGACAGTATCTCAATTAAAAATAGATTTCCATCGGTCAGTAGGAGATAAGTTGAATCGGATCCTTTAAAACTTATCATACCTTTAGCAGGGCCATTCAAATCATCAAGTCTTTTCCAAGTGTTTTGTGTCGTGTCAAAACAACTAACAGCTGCTTTGTCCTCTTCACCTGTAATGCTATAAAACACAAGGATAAATTGGTCACAGTTAGTCACGTGACATATTGACGCCGTGTAAGGTAAATTAGTCTTTCGAATAGACGTTTTCGCTGTGGGGTCCAGCTGCCAGACCTGACGGCTTGTGGATGAAAGTATATAAATGAAAGCGTCAGCCACTACAACAGATGATTCGGATGGTACGATGAATGAGACATTGACGTCTGACCAAGCGCCATTTGTAAGTTCGAAAATCTGTTTGTTGTTGTGAGAGGTTGATCCCGAGAAATCAGTTAGGGTTTGAAGAGTTGCAATTGTTTCACCAAGTGCATATAGAGATTTATCGATAGCAACAAAATTAACTCTCGACCTGCTAAACAGATCAGGAAGTTGAAACCATTGTTGTGTTGAAAAAGAAAATGCTTTTATTTTTATAGTCTCTTCAGTTTGACGTATAGCTACAGCAGAGTTAACATAATTACTATTACTTCTGTAAATAGCCCCACGTGGCCAGTAGCCATTGTGCTTTCGTACTTGCAACTGGTAAAATAAAGCATCCATAATAATGTCTGTTGCTAGTTTGGTTTTATTCACCAGTGGATGACTGATCAACATTTTCAAACATTTTGGGCTCAATAAACAAGTTCTTGTATTAGACAACAGATCAGGAAGCTGTTCTACTATCTCTTTATCATACAAATCTTTAGTTATTTTCTCGTTTAAATTTTGAGTTTTTAATGTTTCAAAACAAGTACAACCCGTTGTTCTTCTTATCAGACCAGAATTCTGAAACCTACATCCTCTATATTCCTTGTTTGAATTTCCAGAAGTTTCATCTTGCTGGCGAGGTCTAAATTCCACCCACTTCAACAAGGCGTAAACTACATCATCTTCTGAAGTTGTTTCAAGATCTTGACTTTGAATCAGTCTCAAAACATCTGGAACTTGCATCTCCAAAAACTTGGTTGTTTGAAAGAAAGAATTTGCGTTTTTCAGAATAAAGGGCCAAATAATTTCTAAGCCTTTGTTAGATTCAAAAAAGCTGCGTACAATGTAATTGTCCAGAGACAATCTTGTTAAAGCGAATTCCTCACATTCTTTAATTAGAAATGGTATCTGTAATTGGTGTGCAGCGCTCCAGATGTCAATGACATTGTCATTTGTCAAAACATCATGACCAGTGTACAGAGTCTCCAGGATCCACTCAAAAGTTTCACTTGAGATGTCTTCTACAGTCACACACTTCAATTCAGTTTCTTTCATCCCGGATCTGAACAGTCCTCTAAAAAACCCAGAACAAGCGGCAAGAAGAAACCCATGACACCCAAACTTTGTTGTACCAACTGTGACAGTAAAATCTTGCAGTTCTTCACATTTCCAGAAGTCACTCAAACCTTGGACAATGCCGTAGGCCACTTCTTGTTTGATCACCATGGCTTTTAGAATCTGGAAAATTACGTTTGAAAATAAAATATTACTGATGATAAAATGATTGTAATACAAAGTGAAAACGAGAAAAACAACAGTTTGTATCTAGTTAGTATTAGTAATGTGTTCTTATTTTGCTATTTTTTGTGTATATTTGTGTGTTTATGTGCGTGTATAGATGTGTGTTTATGTGAGTGTTTATTTGTTTGTACATGTGCTTATGTGCGTGCTTATGTGTGTGCACGTGTAGTCTGTTTCCCTTCCTCTTACGTCTAAGCTTGATTATAAACTGTACTTGACATAAGTAGTTATTTTAAGTTAAAACAAGGCTCTTGAATAACAATCTAAAAACTAAAGCCTTAGATTGAAGTTAAAATGTGTACATTGCAGTTGTGATTTATTTTAAAAATTGAAGTTAGCCGGAAAAAAATACAGACAATCGCTTTTCATAAACGCTCGAGGTAAATTCCCCTCTCAGACCATTTGGTCTATAAGTTAAATGAGGTAAAAGTCATCTGTTTCATAGAAGGTTAGAGGGAGATACAAGTCAGCGTAACAACCTTTACTTCAAGTAAAGTCAGATACATTGGTCAAACATAAAAACAGACCGACAGAGACAGAGACAGACAGAGAGAGAGAGAGACAGACAGAGAGAGAGAGACAGACAGATATTTATTTATATATATGCACAAGCTGACCTTCACTGTGAAAATACTAAATTTGATAGAATATGTAATAACCTGTTGTCAGGGTAACGCATCAACGAAACAGTGGCGCCGCTTGGACAGTCTTATTATTTGCTAAATCCCTTATAACTACGTCAGACCGTCGAGAGATGGGCGACTTCTGTCTCATCAAGGCTGGATACAAACTCTCGTCAGTTTCATAGTCAGTCTGTATCATCGCAACTTAATGACTAAGTAATGTGTATAAGGTCAAGACGTTTATGTGTAGTGACTCAATAAGCTTCTCTTGTGTGTTACGCCGTTCACTCTTGAGTTGAGTACATATATATATATATATATATATATATATATATATATTGAGAGAGAGAGAGAGAGAGAGAGACTGGAAAAAGGAAGTAACTTCATGTAACTTGAAAACATGTATATCTATTGAATTCGGATTTCCGAATCAAGAAAAATTATAAACTTGCATGATCTTCAGTCTTAGAGATCAAACAAAATTTAAAGACATAAAATAAAGTACACACAGTTGCAATACAATATTTATTTATGTCTATGGCTGAGTGTTTTTGTTTTGAATGGAAAAATAGATTTCTTGTGAGTGAAACAAACCAATAAGGATCAATAAAGCAATCTTAGTCTACGCTATTTTTATAATCATAATTAATTTTTTTTACAAAATAAAAAAATAATAATAAAAGTCGCTGTTGTATCTATTTAATAACATAAATTTAATTCGCGGTCGATGCAGCCTATGTTATCAATGCAAGTTCAATAGTTTTATAATGACAATGTAGGCTGTGTATGTCTATCTGGTCATTCAAACTTTAAACACCCATGCATTTATTTCTTAGTGTTTTGTTCACGAAGCTAATAACTAGATTATATGCATAGAAAGCAAGAAAAGAAAACATAGAATATCTATTGAAGACAATATCAATACAATGAACTTGGTGAAATATAAAATCATTGTAAAAAAGGGATGCTTAACTCTTTGACACCGAAATTATTTTCCTCGTTTATAGCTTTATATTTGGATAGAATCAACGATGGGAGCGTCGTTGCGAGGTTAAAGAGTTAAATGACTAATACATTTCATATCTTTTCGTTTCTCTAGAAAAAAAAACATGCACAAAATGTGTAATAGGGAATCTTAGTGACCTGCAAATGAAGAATTAAAATAATAGTTTTACCTGGAATTACATTCTTAACACATAACAAGAACTAGAACTTACCTGTGTACAGGTATCAGGCGACTACTCTGTGCTACGTATGTTGTATGCTCATTCGTAGAAACACAGATGGAAGTTTTACTTTCATTTCAAGTCATGCGAAACGTACTGCCTGATCGTTAGGGGGGGGGGGACTTTGATTCTCCGCCCTCCCCCAATAAGCCAGCTAGCATTACATCTAACGCAATATATGTATAAGGAAGTATTATTAAGGAGACTTATGTTGAACTTCTAACATTTGTTTATGAGGGATGAAATAGTTTATTTAACGAACATCTTATATTTACTTTTTTAATTTAAAAAATGTTTAAGATTGTATTTGTACAACATTTTAATTCAATGTCAACATTAGGACTTCAGGCTATCTTTGAATTTCCCAAGCTCTTAGCACATGTAAACAGCTTCTAGGGGGAAGTAAATGAATAACGTTATTTATAGTTCTGGGGAATTGACTGTTGTAAAAGTCGTAGACAAAGTGATGAATAAGTAACACAAGGACAAATCCTTAATGTTTCAATTCTATATGTAATGTATTTATGTTGTCCACTTGTCATTATGAGAGATAAACAATCATGTTTGTCTAATGCTTGCCATACGGCTGTCTGTGTCGGCTCTATTGAAGTTGTGGGTGAACTGATGCAGCGAGGTTGGGGGGTAGGGCTGGCTGTAGCTTGTGACCTTTGACCAATGGGGTGGTAATTTGCATACGGGCGGAGTGTCCTTAGACCAGAAAAATGTTTTTTTTTTTTTTTGACATTCGGATGGTCTAGAGTCTAGAGGCTAATTTTGCTTGGTGCGTTTTCGCTAGGCGGTGTTGCCGTTGCAAGGGTCACAGGTTCGAGCCCCGGTCGACGCAGTCCCTTATCTTCGTAGCATTTAATTCGCCACTTTCTCTCTTAAAAACTTTCTCCTGTGCTGCTATTGTTTTATGTTCTTTATGTGTATGTATCACATTTGTTTCATCATAGAGTTGAAACTCTATGTTTGTTTAAATGGTGGTATGACTTTTTTTTACAACTCAAATCTCTCTATATAAACACACACATTTAAATACATAAATTAAATAAACAGTAAACAACAAGAAAGGGAAAGGCCGGTAAGGTGCATATTTAAATGTAGACCAGTGTTTTTCGTACTTTTATTTTTAATAGACAAGCACAATATAAAAATACTTAGGAATAAAAGGGCTTATCTAAAGGGAAGAACTCCACCTTTACAGCCATATATCTAAAGAAATGAGATGACTGCCTGCATTAGCTATGGCCGGAACGATATCGCAGCTTATCTATTCAAAGAAACGGTAGGGATTAGTGGCATCACAGGCTCCATTAGGATGTAGCACTATGTGCTGCAAGCTGCCTAAAGGTCACCGGCTCTGTTACGGTGTAGCACTAAATACTGCAAGCTGCCTAAAGGTCGCCGGCTCTGTTAGGGTGTAGCACTAAATACTGCAAGCTGCCTAAAGGTCGCCGGCTCCTCCATTATTGACTCCAAACGTTTGGGATTAGCTGCAAAGCATCACAAGCTCTTTATATTCTAAGGTTGACATTCGACAGTGTTTATATTCATGACTATCTGACAAGGCTTACCGCGATAGAACTTTGGCCTCCACAAGCTTCTTGTTTGATTATAATGTCGATGTCAATGGTGTGTAGTTCACTCCTCCTTTGTCATTTTTTTCTCAAGAACGAACCAATTGCACTAGCCACTACGGGACTTATAGCAGGATAGACAAATCACTTAACGGATCTACGTTCTGAGTTTTATAAAGACGATATTAAAGAATTTTTTTTAACTTTATATATAGTTCGTCCATCGTGGTTCGATGATGACCACTTTGTCCATCCAGTGGGCTGAGGGCTTGTGTTTGGGGGGGATGACAAGTGACTTGCGCTGGAATTTGGATTATAGTGAGGAGGATTCGCGCAACACGTCGACCTCACTCTCTCGCCCTATAGCCCATCCTTTTCCGGAAGCAAGATTTGGTCAAGACGTCCGGTGACAAGTTTGGGTGCAGTGGATGACCAGAGACTTCCTGCGTGTCTTGTCCTGCTCTTAAGTGCTCCACAGCACTGTGCTGGTATATGCCTTTCTGTCCGATTTGCCGAGTTTTTCACGTTTCGCACAGGCCGCCAAGTCCAGACTTCACATGCTAGGTTTGACAAAAACCTCAGTGTACTGAGTGCCATGGGCACGTCAGATACCCTCTGCCTGGTTTAGCCGGCCAGTCAAAGCCGTTTCCGGGGTGTGGCCGCTGCGCATGCTACAGCTTCTGGGAGCCACAGGAGAGAGTTGGGTACCGAGTGGGGACCAAGAGTGGGCCAAGCCACCCTCGAAAAGAGGGTATGACTGCCTGTCCACTAGAGGTGCTACCCCTCCTAGATACCCCATACACCCCTTTATATAACATTCTATTACAAACTCCCTAAGTGCCATGAGTATTTACTCATCAGTTATTCTCCCACTTACTGTGGAGGAAAAATGTGGAGATTTAAACTAGAATAGTGGTCACCAAATCCATTTCCCGAAAGAGCCCAATTTAACAAATTACACACTAGCATTACACACAGGCTACGCCTGTTGATTTGTATAATGTAGATGCATAACGCCTAGGACGTAATCATCTTCTTTTCTAAAGTAACGTCTGTATTGTATAAGATATATACAAAATTATAACGTGAAACCAAGGTGGTCAATTAGCTAGCAATATTTTTAAAAATAAATATACATTAACGTCTTATGTGAAAATCATTAGAGCCGTTTTCAAAATCGGTGTCCAGGTTCAAGGAATGATTTAAACCAGGTATGTCAAACTCATTAAGATATATGGGCCGCATACACAACTTACTATGACCTGAGGGACCGCAGCAAAAAATCAGTTTTAAAACAGCCTACTAGTTTCTCTAAGAAATTTGTTTGATGGAGCTGTTGTTTTAGGTTTAGAAGATTTAACAGGAGTTAATTGGGCTAGTGAATGGTGAGCTTGATTCGAAATGGAGTTTACTATTTTTTACTATTTGACCTGTTAGACGTGTTCGCATCAACGGAGTCAAACAGTTCTGATTAAAGCTAAGATAATCCACACAGTACACTGTGTCATGATACATCTTTGTTGCTTAATGCATAAATGCATAATTATAAATCTGGTGGTTGCACATATGTGGGTAGTGGTGTGCGTAGTCAGCCGACACAAATCGCCCCAGGCCAGACGAGCGGTCAAGCGTGACGAGTTACGACGGTCAGCCGAGACGAGTCGGATCGGCGTCGTGAACAGAGCTCAGTAGCGTCACGAGAATTATAGTCATATGACCACCTAGAAACGTCGAGGGGCGTTCTGTCCGGTTCGAGAAGGCTAGCAGGGACCCTATATAAAGAGCAGAGGTGTCGCAGTCAAAACGGTCCGGGCAGAAATGGAGTGACTTGACTTAATCATGTGTACTCCCAGGAAAGCATAGGGCCGCAACTATACCGAACTCGGTTCTGAGCAGCTTTCCTCATCTGCTCCCATGTCATTACAGTACCCGCAGCTTCACTGATGGCTGACCTCATCCAGGTTAGCTTGGGTCTGCCCACTTTTCTCTTTCCTTGTGGGTTCCAGTCAAGAGCCTGCTTGAAATGGATTGACTACTGTCAGGGCAGGTCTAAGGCCACTGCAATCTATGCGGTCGGCCTCGCGCTTTCATAGGCCCCGCGCTAATTCTATATGTAATTATTAGTTGCAAAATAAATACGAAAAATTACTGGAAATGTAATGCGCTTATAAAAATCTCCTGAAAACTCATAAAAATCTCCTGAAAAATAGACAAAATTGTCATTTGTTTGTGTCATTCATTATGGAAAACGCCAATAGGAATTGGAAGTTTAAATACTTTATTTACTATAGGTTGCAAGGCTCGTAAATTAAAGTTAACTTGATCGCAATTTTGTACTTAGAAAAGAATGAATAAAATGCAAAGTCGATTTAATTTTCTAATACAAAATCTTAATTTTCTCTTATTATCCTTATTTCCACACAGACTAGGCCCCGCTCAAGCTGTTTCGCATAGGGCCCCGCAATTGTTAGGACCGGCCCTGACTACTGTCAAAACTTTTACACCAAAATTCACCAACGACTCTTCTATCTTTGAAAGCAAAGGAAATTTAACATACACAAAACAATAATTAAATTTTTCTATACAGCAACCATCAGCAATCTCATTAACTTTGCCGTCACCTTCTGATATGTTAATTCTTCACTGGCACAAAGACTTAGACTAAATAGACTAATCAAGAACGCATTGTCTATCACTCAAACACAGCTACCATCTCTTGGAGAGCTGGTCCACATATGAGATTGGACCAAAGGGCTCTGAGCATGCTATAAGCATGAAAGTAGCGCTATATAAAATATATATATATATACACGAGAATAAAAAAGCAGTGTTTTTTAACCTTCGTGGAAAAAACAAAACAAAAAACAGTCATGTTGAGGTAAGCTGGGGGTCTAAGGGAGGGCTGTTAGCTTCCACAGTGGGATTCGGGGCAAAGCCCCAACGCCAAAAGCGTTTTCTTGCATACTTCACTGCAGTAACGCATTCTCCTGACATCTACAACTCATTATTTATCAGCAGATTTCGGGGCGAAGCTCCGACGCCAAAAGCGTTTTCTTGCATTCGTCACTTCAGAAACGCATTATCCTGACATCTACAACTCATTATTTATCAGTAGATTTCGGGGCGAAGCCCCGACGCCAAAAGCTTTTTCTTGCATACTTCACTGCAGTAACGCATTCTCCTGACATCTACAACTCATTATTTATCAATGGGGTCGGGCGAAGCCTAGACGCCAAAAACGTTTTCTTGATACTCCACCGAAGAAACGCATTCCCTGACCTAAAACTCACCATTCATCCTATTAAAAAAGAACCTTTTGAAAAATGTTGAAAAATATTCTAATAATATCCATCCATAAAAATATTCATCGCCCCCTCCCGACCCCACCATATCGGCCAACATACTCGGGGGGGGGGGGCGAAATATAAAATAATTAGCATATATTATTAACACAAGTAATAAGTTATACCAATTATACCAATTGTGTGAATTCTAAACTAAAATTCGTCCGCCCCCACCCGAAATTGGACCGCCTCCCTCACTCGAAAGCTTATGAGGGGGGGGGGGCAAAATTGATGCCACCGCCCCCTCCCGACCCCACCATATCGGCCAACAAACTAAAGGGGGGGCGAAATCATCTAAAAATATGTAGAAATATAAAGTAATTAGTATATATTATTAACATAAGTAATAAATTCATATACCAATTGTGTGAATTCTAAACTAAAAGTCGTCCGCCCCCCTTCGGGGGGGGGGGTCGGCCTAGTAGGAGGGGGGCGATCGCCCCTACCGCCCCCCTGGATCCGCCAGTGTTCTCAACAAGGCCTAGACGTTCAGAAGAGTAATTCAGTTTATGAGGCTAAAGGTAAAAAAAACAACAACAGAAAACATAGAAATATATAACTAAACATGATAGTTTAATTCATTTTATATGTTCTATCTTATGTCAGTTGTCTGATTTCATTTATTTGTTGAATACGCAATCTTGTTACAGCTTTCACAATCGAACTACGTCATCCTTTCAACCTTTGCAAATGTCTTTCACATTCATCTCAGAGCAAGTCGATGGATTGTTTGTTTGTAAAATGTTTTACATGTTTCGGATGTTCTTTCAGAGTTGAAGCTAGTTACTTCCTAGTCCAAACCTCCCGCAGGACGACGGGGGATGGGAGCGGGCAGGGTTTGAACCCGGGAACATCGACAAATCCAGCGTGCAAACCGCTCGACCAGGCAGACATCCAGATTTGTTAAAATAAGCGCAATAGATATGCAGAAGTTCCACTCGCGGATCCAGGGGGACTCGGTAGGGGCGATCGCCCCCCGCCACTCGTCCGACCTCTCCATTAGGGGTTGGGGCGGACGAATTTTAGTAAAGAAATCACACAATTTGTATACGAATTTATTAGTTATGTTAATAATTTAAACTAATTATTTATATTTCAACTTATTTTTAGATTTTTTCATACCCCCTCTAGTATGTTAGCCGATTTGGTGGATGGAGAGGTGGCGATGGCATCTTGCTATTGATATTTTAACCGATCTGTATATTATGTCGTTTCCATATTAGCGGATCGGTTGAGGTAGGGGAGGGCGAATACATCTACCACCCTTCCAACCTAAATCCTTAACAAATCAAATAGGAACATAAAACTAAAATGCAATTTAACCTTAGGCAAATATTGGAATATGCATCCTCATAAAACATAAACTAGAACAAACAGTAAATTAAAGCAGTGAGATTTATAACAAACAAAGCAACGCCATTTGTAAAATCACAAATTTTAGATACACATCATGACAGAAGAATAAAAAGTTAAGTAGCACTAATACATAAACATTGAACCATAATTTAGAAAAACTAAACAAAATATTTTATTTACAAAGATAGAGGCACATTTGTAATTCCATATGAAAGGAAAAATTCGTACAAGTGCTCAAGTGTTTATTCGTTCAGTCGAAACCATAGACATAAATAAGTATAGACTGGCCAATAAGATATTTTTATGAAGGGAACATTTGTGATTTGCAAATTAGTGTACTATAGATACTATACAGCATGAGCAGTATAAAAGTTAAGTATTCATATCTATTTCAGCCATAACCTATATAAGTATTGCAATATTTTCACTATTGTGTTTTTTTTTATCTCTTAGCGTGACTGTAATGTCAATTAATCATAATGTTTATTTTTTGTTCTGAAACTGTTTTTTTTTTTAATTTTAGCTTATTTGGACATTCTGCTGAAAAAATCCCTAGTTTCACTAATTTAAAGTTAAGGACTGAATCCTTTACTTCTATTTTCCAGTGTATATTTATTTATGCTATCTATGCCATTTTGTGAATGAAAATAGTGCGGATTTGGATACACCATTTTTCTTTCACACCATGCTACGTAAATAAGGAGGAAGTGTAGTTTTGTTTAATCTTTAAGACTAAAGATCGTGCAAATTGTCAGATTTCGGAAATCCGAATACAATGGATATACATTTTTTCAAGTTACATAAAGTTACTTCCTGTTTCCAGTCTATATATGTCTATGGTCGAAACATTCATATTATCACAGCTTTTCTTATTATATTTATGACTCGCTTGCAACTACCTTAGGTCTCAATACGTCTAGGTGACCCTGGTTCAGCTGTATTTACGAAATAAACAAGTAACACTTGATCAAACAAGAGAAAAACTTTAATAACCATTACAGCAAATCACAACAAGCTGGACTCTCTCTGACAACTAACACACTTCCGGTCATTCGCGCATATGTAAAAATAGATTAGACATTCAAACACACATTCATCCGTGAACATATCAAATATACAGTGAAAACGTGTCTTCCTGATTTCTTAAATAGTTTCGTTAATAACTCGAGATAATTTTATTTTAGCCCCCCGCCCCTTTTCGGTTGTGGAATGCACATTAAACGTACCCTACGGTCAACGTGATGGTCAAGGGACATTTATACCTACTTTTGTCAAAATTGGTCAAACGGTTTTGATTTCTATGCAGGATAAAGATACATACATATACCTTACATTTCATTATATATAAAAGTAAAAAGAAGTAAAGTGTCCCCTTCAGACCTTGCGATCTATGGGGCAGATGATGTTAAGGTCATCTGTTTTTTTTTGGCCAACGGTTAAGGAGCAGGGTGTTATGTGGCCAGCACAACGACCAACCGCCTTTACTTTCCCCAACTAATGTTATGTACCCATTAGGGTGGACTCAGGGGCGCGCTAAAAATTCCGAAACTCAAAATCCCAGTCTTCACCGGGATTCGAACCCAGGACCTCAGGTTCAGAAGCCAAGCACTTAACCATTCGACCATCGCGACTCTTCCATTATATAGAGTAGATATATATATACATATATATATGTCGATGGTATGATGCCTTTTATAAACATAACAATTTTTTAAGCTGACATGAAATATGTCAAAAAATGCTAATAAAAACAACATCGGAGTTTTCTTTTTGTGTTCTCAAAATAGATTTGACTGAGTATCAAATAACAGGATCTACAGTAAGACAAATAAGCTTATGTGAAAAATTTTTTTTTTTTAAACAATTGTGGATCTAAGGTATGGTGATCAATAAAAGTTGTTTGGAAATCATTATATATCAGCCTAAAGGCGAAGAAAAAAAAATAAATACAAAGATAATATATAATTGATACATTCTTCATAACTCAATGCAATGAACATGTTGATTCAACACTTCTGATATGTATACCAATATGTGAAAGTTCTAATATAAAATTAAACATAATCTGTATATATAGTTCTCTAGGTTGCCAACAACAAGCACGCACTCTCTAACTCTCGATAAAAAAACTCTTTTATTTCTGAAAGTCGGATTAGAGTTACCCCACTTAACTTGCCCGCGACAGAGCGCGCCTTGAAAAAAAAGAGAGGTAGGGAGAGAACAAGTAATCTTCTCTTGATGCAAAGTAATTTGCCCAAAACCACACCATTTGGACAACTGTGTCTTTCAGGAAGTGTTCACCTGTCACTAAATAGCGGCTTATAATACGCCGCGGGTCGGCTATCATCTATATTTTCCATGTATTTTTGGTCACTTTTCTTATGATTATAGCATGAATTTTTTTATTAGAACAGAAGTAAAACTAGGTCTAAAATCCTGTCTTAAAAAATATTTAGTGACATCTATCTCAACATAATCTTAATGGTTTAAACGTTAGTGATAATATAACCTCACTCACCACGAAAATTATTAGGTTAAAAATCCCTAATGGAGAAATTTTGTCTTTGAAAAAAATCTTCCTTTAAAGCTTCAATAAACATTGTCGACTTAATGTTAATGGTATAAATGTTGATGCTAATGTATCCTCACTCTCCTGGTAAACTATTTGTTTGAAAATTCCAAGTAAAGAAAATCGTTTATGGACATCTTTCTTTAAAGCCTCAGACTTGACTCCATAAATGTAGAGTTCCTCTCTAAAAATAACCGCTCCGTGAAGTGTCCAGTCACAGCTCCAAAGTTTGGCCCAATATTTGAATTTCAAATCTTCAGACTGTGACTCAACTGATTCAACCATCCAAAGATTCCCATTAGTTTGCATGAGATAAGTTGAGTTGGAATCTTTAAAACTAATCATACCTTGAGCAATGCCATTAAAAGAAATAAGTCTTTTCCATTTGTTTTGTGACGTATCAAAACAACTAACTGCTGCATTTTCTTGATTAGAAGTCATGTAAAACACAAGAATAAATTGCTCATGGATTGCCACATGATATATTGTCCCTCTATACGGTAAATCGGTGTTTCGAATCGATATTCCTGTTACTGGATTCAGCTGCCAGAATTGTTGACTTGAGGGTACAAGAATATATATGAAAGCGTCAACCGCTACAACGAAATGTTCGGGCGGTAGCTTTAAAGAAATATATTTCTCAGACCAAATGCCATCGGTAAGCTCTAGCAGTTTGTCACTGCTTATAAAGGTAGGTGTATCGGTCTTTTTATTTGTACTTGAATTCCCCAAAGCATAAAAAGATTTATCAATAGCAACAAATGCCACCCTCGATATGCTTAACAAATCAGGAAGTTGGAGCCATTGCTTTGATGAAAACGAAAACGCTTTCAGTTTGATTTCATTTATGTTTTTACGCATAGCGATAGCAGCGTTAATATAATTGCCTGTATTTCTATAAATAGCCCTAGGCGGACACTGTCCATTGCGTTTTCGAACTTGAGACTGGTACAATAATGAATCGAAAATAATGTCCGTGGCTTCTTTGGTTTCTCTTACCAGTGGATGACTACTCAACATTTCTAAACACTTTATGCTTAATAAACACGTTCTTGTATTTGACAATAACTCTGGAAGGTGTTTTTTTCTGTTATTATTTAGAGACAATGTCATGTCTTTGTTTGGCTGTTTCACGTCTGATGTTTCTAAACTATTATGTCCCGTTTTGATTCTTTTCCGACTCGAATGTTTCTTGTCTGAGTCTTCTTCGCCAGGCTTACATTCCACCCATTTCAACAAGGCATGCACTACATCATCTTCTGAAGTTATTTCAAGATCTTGACTTTGAATCAGTCTCAAAACATCCGAAATGTCCATCTCAGAACGAAAAAAGTCGGTTTGTACGAAAGAATGTGCATTTTTGAGAATAAAAGGCCAAACAATTTCTAATACTTCCTTAGAATCGAAAAGTTTTGCAATTGTATAGTATTCAATGTAATTGGCCGTAGACAATGTTTCTTTTGCAAATTCCTCACACTCAGTAATTAAAAAGTGTATCTGTAATTGGTGTGCAGCTCTCCAAACGTCAATGATATTATCATTGGTCAAAACACAATTACCAGTGTACAGAATTTTAAGGATAAACTCAAACGTCTCACTGGATATTTCTTGTAGCGTCGCACACTTTGATTCAGTTTCTTTCATCCCCGATCTAAAAAGACATCTAAAAAACTCAGAACAAGCTGCCAACAGGAGTCTATGACACCTAAACCTGGACGAACCAATTTTGACTGTAAAATCTTGCAGTTCTTCACTTCTCCAAAAGTCCTTCAAACCTTTTATAATGCTGGTGCCCACATTTCGTTTCATCGCCATGGCTTTAATACCTTGAAAATAAAAAAAAATGGTTTGATTTAAAATACACATTATCAAAGCTGAAATTTGCATTTAAAAAAAAATCTTTTATTTTAAAAATTTTATCGGCTTTACTCTAACGGTTCTCAATTTTATTGACTCGGCAACCCCTTTCTAAAATTCTCAACTATGCAGCGACGTCCAACCGTAAAATTATTTTCTCTAACAAGTATACGAATTTCCTAATCTAAATGTAAATAACTGATATGTACTGCAAAACGTAGTATGTTTATATTACGAAACATACATCATTCTATTCTTATAATAGATATTGCTCTTTATAATTAAATATTAAATTACAAATATAATAAATTGCATCTTTAGCTTGCATTTACTTATCTATTTCTAATTCACCATATTCGTGTTGCCTACTTATGTAACAATTTAAAAAGCCTGGCGGAACATTACCACATTATAATGTCAACAGTCTGACCTTGTTTTTAAATTATTTGATTTACAAAATTATGAATTGTGTCATCTTCTGCATCGTCTTTTTCTATATTTAGACTTCGTAACTAAAATACTAGAAAAAATATATTACTGGGAATGGATTTGAAAAAGCGCACTCAGACAATTGAAATATGATTGAAAAGACTAAAATCAAATTTGTGTAACTGACATTGAAGAATTTCTTTTTTCGCTGCAACGCTATCTATCTATATCTATATATATATTTCTCTAATGACAAGTTCAAAAGTTCAGCCGCGTAAGCAACAACAACAAGTAAACGGGAAGATCCCATGGCGCAGCACGGTGTGAATGGAAATTGGTGTATCCCAATCCGCACTATTTTGTGAATGAAAGTGGTGTTTATATAATTCTCTTCTTCTCAATTTTTGTCATAATATTTAAAGTATTTCCAGATTATTGTGTCATAAGACTATTTAAACTAGAACAACAATACACAGATACAGTATACTCTCAAGCTTCACTTTAGAAGTACTTTGATTAATATCACAAATTACGCACAATCGTTCATTAGACATGATTACGAAAGGTAACTCATCTCTCTATTCCTAGATCTAGATCTAGATCTAAAACTCGAATTCAACTCTAAGATTATAGAACTTCTCTTCGCAGAGATAGTTTTATGCTTTAGCACATGAACATACTAATTATAGTCCATTTAATCAAATTAACATTCAAATTTGTTTTTCTAAAGCATTGTTACTTGAGTGAAACTTTATTCTTAATATCGCGTAAATTAAGGTCAATTAGCCATGTTTAGCTCCATTCATAGTATTTTTTATTCATGAATTCACTTATAACAAATAACTGGGAAGATCCCATGGCGCAGCATGGCGTGAATGGAAATGGTGTATCCAAGCCGCCCAATTTTCATTCACAAAATAGCATAGACATAAATAAATATAGACTGGAAAAAGGAATTAACTTCATGTAACTTGATTTAATAATTTATACACCTAAAAAATTAGCACGGGTCCAATGAAAGTACGGGACCCACTGCGGTCGCATATGTTGTAGTGCCTAAGGCCTGCCCTGGAAAATAGCGGCGTATGCTATGCCGCCGGTCGACTAGTTGAAAATTAAATGCTACTTTTTTGTCTCGTAACATTTTCAACTTTGACTTTGAATAAACGTCTGGCAAGCGTGATATCTATTAGATTTGGAAAATGTGAGATTTTGTCTTAAAATTAAAGAATTCGCAAATTTTTTTTCACAGAAATTATATTTTTATCTGTTTGTCAGACTCAATTTCATTTTCCTCATAGAGAGCAGTTACGATTGGCATCATGTTTCAAACAATTTTGTTTGCTAATCTGAAGTTTTATTAAAATGATCGTTTTTTTTTCTTCAAACAAATCGAGGCATTTTGCATATGATCCTTGCGATGACGCTTTTATTGCTTCTTGTAATTCTTGTGGTAATGTCTGCATTACAAATATTTGTGACTTATAATGACTCTTTTTTAAAAAAAAACAAAAGTTGAAATCCAGACTAATATACTAGTAAACTTGGATCATCATCTGTGCAGACAGCACTACTTTTGTTTCAAGAGATTTTACACAATTTTCCAAAAATGAACCAACTTTCTCTAATACTCACGTCCTGCTGTAGTCGTTTGAAGAGTTTGGCCAAAGAGAAGCTCATTTTTAAAATCACCATCATTTATCTAACTTTACATCTAAAATTCTGGGTATCCTTGTCAGCGTTAAAGTACCTTAGGTTACATAGATTAGTGTGACAAGAGGGACAATAAGGGTGGCTACCTTTATTTTTTTTATTATTAGAGTTAGTCCCCTTTATTAGTTGATTTACGTCCCTGCCTACTGTTTACAATTGCCACTCCCTCTTGAATCCTTGAACTGACCAGTATAGTTTTTTTCTAAAAATCCATATTATAAACCTATACCTGTATTATTGTTCTATTATTGTGTTTCTCAAGAGGAGTGTGCCACTGTTATGGGAAGAGTATTCTGATAACGAGCTAAGTAGACTTTATTTATTTGTTAATAATAAGTTGGTTTAGGTACTTATTATTTGTCTACTTAGTCTCTTATCCTCTCCTGTAGTTTCTTTTGTAAAAGACATATTTTGTCTGTGTATGAGACGGTATTAGATCTCATGGTCATACATGTTAATGTATATATGATTTTGTGTTTTGTAAACCATCCTTTTGGTTTTTCGGACATAAGACGTTATTATTGTACCTCGGTGGTGGGGGATTCTTCATTTTTTATTGTACCTCGGTGGTGGGGGATTCTTCAATTATTTAGACTACTTTGATTATTTTTTTGTGAACCTTCGTTTCCATTTATTCATTCCATGATTTATTTTTTTAATAAATACTATTTTTTTCTTGTTGTAAAAACTGAAATCTTAGACTTGTTACTTGTTTGTCTCAGTAGTTTTGTTTATCTGGAGGCTATATTTAATAGCCTAGATAATATAATTTGGGACCACAAAGTACCACTGGACTAACTTGTCAGTAGAGCAGAGGTCACTGGTCTTATGACCTATCACAATACAAGGTCACAATTAGGCTTATAGAACTTTTTTTTTTAACCGATGACACATCGGGGTCAACTATTAATATAAAACGACACAGTAAAAAAAATTAAACATTGTATTTTGTTTTCTTAACGTTCTTTTGATCGAGATCCATGTTTTAATTGTTTGTTCCATAATGAAACGTTACCTTCAATAACATGGACTACTAAAAGATTATGTATTATTAATTATTAACGAAATAGCGTCTCAATTATGTCAGGACGTCACCATATGATTCCGAAATGGCGTCACGTTACGTTATGAATAATTATACATTAATTCATATTGTTTCACATATTTATGCTGCGACATGTGAAATGTTTCATGTTAAGTTTTACACGTCAGAATCAATAGACCAAAAAAAAAAAAATCATATTTTCTATGGCCTTAGGCGATAGCTAGCCAATAGTCATTCTACCCCTAAGAGGGTCATCTTCAACAGGTTGAGAGCCCCTGCTCCATTGCATAGTGAAGGAATAGCTTACGAAAACCGCCGTTTGATGCATGTGTGTGTGAAGAAATGGAAGAAGTGAGTGGGAAAGCATTTTCTGTCTGTCTGTCTGTCTGTCTGTCTTTCTATCTATCTATCTAACCCAGGACATCAGGTTCGGAAGCCAAGCGCTTAACCATTCGACAATCGCGCCCCCTTAATTCCGTAACTGACAAAGGAGGAAGGTTGTCGTAGCCGTAAGGCTAGCTACACTGCCCTATAGAAGAACCACTGGCTACAGAAAGAAAGAACAACACATTAGTAAGTTATCTCATTAACATACCACTCATTGACCACAACATCTCTTACACTATCGTATGCATCCCCATTGAGATACGCACACAGATTCCCTTCGAACGGTTGTTTGACAGAATCCCAACCTTGGAACCGCTATTCGTAAAAAACGGCAAGCATTGTATTTATTTTCGGTATTTCCCAAAAAGGGCCAATTCTTCTCTTGAAGTAACCTCTGTATTGTATAAGATAAGTTAAGATATACCATAAAGTACAAAGTAAGACATAGGTGTTTATGTATGTTACGAATAGAAATCAAAACCGTTTGACCAATCTTGTTAAAACATTGCATTAATGTTCTTTGGGTACGAACTGGGACCGTAGTGTATATATTGTGGCACTAAGGGAACTTAAAACCCTATAAGGTTAACCAACTTTATGAAAACATCGATTTAGGCCAGTGATTCCCAAAGTGGTCCCTGTGGACCCCCAGGGGTCCACGAGGACTTCCAAGGGGTCCACGAAAGTGAAAAAAAGAATTGGGGGTCCATGACATGCAAATGGGGGTCCACGAGAGTTGATCTCATTTAAAAAGGAATTGAGTTTAATATAATTCACACAATAATGAAATCACCTATTATATCATACAAATATACATTGTTTATACTTTATTATTGCTAGGCCATTAAATTTTGATAAATTATTGGAATGAAAAACATATTTTAATACCTCATTTAAATAGCTTAATTTGGTCTAGAGATAAGTAATATTTAACATGGCTGAATCTAAAGATAAAATAGACGGTGGTGTTAATTTTCTAAATTTGTTTCTTCTTTTTTCGTCGAGCTTATATTGCCTATGTGACTTTTATTTAACAACATTTTATGTAATGACACCATAAACCACCTAAGCTGGAGGATCGTTGGAGACAAAGCCACCCTGATAAGATTTGAAAAACTATTGAACACTCCATGATTAAGTTGAGAAAAGATCTACAATTAACAAAATATTTGCTTTCAAATTTTAAGGAAAATGTAATGGTTTGTTGTGTCTTAAAATATCTTGTAAAATTATGAAAACGACATATAATTGGCGAAAAAAAATGAATGATTTAGCCAGCCGCTGAAGTTTTTAAAACTATTTTGTACACAAACCTGCATCTGATATTTGTTAAGAATTCTTCTAAGCAACAAATAGTTCAAAGGTCTATTTATTAACCGAGTTGTGCCTGTAATGAAGCATTTTTTGGGCACATGTTCGTTTATTATGGATAAAGAAATTCACGACAAATTTCTTTTTGTGAAAACCGATAATTGACAATTAAGTGAATACACATTAGATGTTTTGAAGGAATCGTTCGAAGAAAAAGCAAACCTGTAACTATTATATCAGTAGCAATAAATGGAGCACATTTCATGGTTAGGTCATGGTTAGGTTAGTAAAATACTGAAAACCTCACACGATAGGCAAATTATTGATTTTAACAGCCGTTGAAGAAATTGTAAAAACTCTTACACAAACTTATATTATTAAAAGAATTTCATGCTTTGGGGCTGGTGTCTTGTTTTTGGGCATCTCGATGAAAAATACATGAAAGACATGATCTCTAAGGACAATCCAAAAAGGAAAATTTCAATGATCCCAATTTTAAGCTTCCGAAAAAAAAATTATCATTATTATGTATAGTTCGGAATCTGATGTGAAAAATTATAGGTGGTCCTATCGGGATAGTTTATAAAAGGTCTTTCTTGTATATTGAATGAGAGCTTGTCTCGTTTTTACAATTCACTATTAGTTTCTTAATTTCTTCCGGATAGAGTGCGATGTTCAAGTGTATAATTGTTTTGTCACATTTGGCAAGTGTGTCAGCCTTCTATTTCATTCTATTTAAACATTGGAGAACAGTCTTATTGCTGTTGTTGTTGAACTTTACAAGGTCACACAATATGTTTTGTACAAAATCTTTTGGGTGTTCTTCAGATTCTCTAGATAATTTTACATGCTAGCCCAAACCTCCCGACGGAAGAAGCTTTGAAGGACTATTTTTATATTAGTCAAGAAAAAAATTTAACTGTTTGGTGAACTTTGCTGATTCGCAAGCCTGATAGTCGTTAGCTCCAGTGCTCCTTATTCTTTTCTGTGGTTGTCATAGAGCTCATTAGTTATAATGATCTTAATTTTTAAATTATTTTTTATCTATTGGGCCATTCAATGTGTATTCCTGCTCCTTCGTTTGTGGTGGCTTTCTGAGAACAATCCATGAAAACTCTGTTAGGGCAATGATATTGTAGAAGAGTTTACTAAATTCTTGAGCTCTGTTGGAATATAGCTAAATATTTCTTTCTTCTAATGTAAGTCTTAGCAAACAATATATTTCTCTATACAGCTGGCCGAGTCAACCTTGTCTAGTAATGATGTATTATTTTATTCAAATTAGGCCTATTATGGCTCAAGAAATCCACGAAAAACAGCTCTTTGTGAAATCTTTTACTCAAACAACAAATCTCTATATGGAAAATAATCCCCGTATCAATGGAAGTCGAGCTTGCAAACCTTTAAAAACAAAATGTTTCCAATGTGTTTAGTGATAGTTAACAATACATATTAACTGTTACATAATGGGTTAAATTTCAATTAAAAAAAAATAAACTTAAAATATAGTTTTAAATTACTTCTTCACTCCTCATGTCACTGGTTGGAAATTATTTAAACAAATTGTGTAATTTGAAATTGATGAATTTTCAAAAATTCAATATTACTTAACAAGGGGTCCACGGAAACCAGAAAACATGTCAAGGGGTCCACGAGACCAAAAAGTTTGGGAACCACTGATTTAGGCCATGTTTACATGAGAAAGGATCGAAAGGATCTAAATCTAATTTTAGGTATACATAATTACAAACATCGTCTTCTGTACTTACAATAGCCTATTTATCTTCACTACTATATTGTGCAAATAAAAACTAATTTACATGACCTCAATGTGTAAAATATAAATGTCACATTTTTATAGTTTCTAGTATACTATAAAGTAGAAAGTAAGGCGTATTATGTATGTAAATTACGCATAGAAATCAAAACCTTTTGACCAATCTTGATAAAACTAGGCAAAAAATGTTCATTGGGTACAAACTGGAGCCGTAACGTTTATATTTTAGCCCTAAAACAAACTTAAGACCCTAAAAAAAATACAAAATAAAAAACTGCCCAACTCTATGAAAGTAGTACATTTTCATAAATCTAGGAAATGTTTTTAATTTTAAAATATATTCTATTGAAATCATTATTTAATAAAATTATCCTTCGTGTTACAAATGCATTTTTACATAAGTTCGTCCCATATATCTGCGAATTTACACGCCATGACGTACTTCATAATCCCATTAATTTAACAAATCGGGTAAACCCGTTTTAAATGTGCATTATACGCTATTCATGTCGCGATCCCTTCGTTTTTAATATGTAGGCCCTATTCTGTATGAATGTTTCTGCTTAACGGGTAAACCCATTTTCGTAAAACTACTGCTGTAACTCTGCTTCCGCACCACAATAATGGTGCGCATCTGTGCACTACTAAACACTATTAGGACAGGACACATATTTAGACAGGAAGAAGGACTATTGGGATCTGGCTGGAGTGTATTGTCTTGACTCAAGAACGTCATTTGTGCTATGAACTGTGTTGAGGACCCTGAGGCGGCACTGGGAAGTGTGTCGGTGGTCTGTAGTGACGATTAAGTAGGACATTCTGGGACTTGATGGCTGAAGTTCATGCCTGTTAGTGTTTGTAGTGTAAATAAAGACCTAGTTTATTGTTACCTACTGCCTTCGTTGAGTGCCTACCTTAGAGTTATAACACTACTTTTATTCTTGTGGCGAAATAGAAAAAACTTGAAAGGATCATTAGTTAAGTTTAATATACATCTAAATCAAATCCACTAGATTAGTAAACACAAACTAAGGTCCGCAGGCCGTGGGTAATGACCACATATAAAGCATAAACAAATCTAAATTTTCGTATTTTTAAAGCAATTTGTTTTCTTCTTTTTGTTGTTGGCGGGTGTGTGTTTGGAGGGGGGAATCGAATAAATAAAAGTGCTGCTAAAATTTCATGGGCCCTAAATATGAATGCGTGTATACGCTTGCGAGTCTTGGATGCTGACTGCAGAGCTAGAGAGGAGGATCATAGCAAAGAATCTTAGGTATCACATTCAAAGACCGTATCACAAACCAAGAGATCAGACAGGATTACTGCAGCGATCGAGCCCTATGATGACCTGCTAACTATTGTAAAAAAAAACGCAAGCTTATAATCTATGGTCATATTACAAGATCTACGGCGCTCGCAAAGACCTTCTTTCACGGAACAGTACCAGGAAAAAGAAAAAGAGGTAGACAGAGAAAACGATGGCTGGACACCATAAAAGAATGGACGAGCATACCATTGAAAGATGTTTAAAAAAAAAGGCAAAAGACTGTGAGGATTGGAGAAAGACGGTCAACAAGTCTTGCTTGGTGCCCCAACGGTTCAACAGACTAAGAAATAGGTAAGGTCAAAGTATGTGTCGTTATGAAGTGGGTCCTTCCAAATCAAGTCAAAAGTTTAAGTTGGAGAAATTATGATGCGCAGGTAAAACAAAATGGGGGTTCCAGAGAGAGAGAGAGAGAGAGAGAGAGAGAGAGAGAGAGGGGAGAGAAGAATATAAACAGCGAGTCGTCGAATTTCATTGTAACAGATACACTGATTCATGGCTAAAAAGTATGTTAGTTTGATTGTTGAAATATGGCCCGCTTATTAAAATATACTAAACAGTAGAGAGCGTATAAACAAATCAACGGGCGTAGCCGGTACTTGCTTGGATTTTCTTTGAGCACTGTTGTGAGTTGTTTCTAAGAGCGCGCTTTTGTTGATGTCATTTGCTTCCTTGCTTTGCTTCTGTGTAGGGTGATGGTAGATGTCGTGTGAGAGTTTCTCTTTGATGTTTTCTTCCCCAGTATTGGGTAAGCAAATTATTTGCTTATTATTCTTAGTGGTGTAGCTTTAAATGCGTAGAACGGCGATCTCAGGCAATGTTTATTCTTCTTAATAGAGACGCAGGTTTAGGACTCTGTTGGAGTCAAGCCTGATTGTATGAGTTGGTTATTGCCTCCATGGTTTTAGGTTGTGGGCTTCGCGGGGGTGCGCTATGTTATTTTGAAAATAACTTGTACTAGCCTTGTAATTGCACTATTGATATTTATTCGTTATCTATGTCATATATATCATTTATTAATTAATAAAGTCCTAGTTTAAAAAGAATTAAAACTCAAGAAAATTATACATACACTGTGTCATTTACAGCGGTACAAAAACTCGTTTGTACCTTACTCGGTCAGGCTTTATCAAAGCCACTCGTTGATCAGGAATCAGGAAATGGATTAAGATGCCTGTGTGTAGTTGCTGAATGAACTCTTTATGTTGTGTCTGTTGTATTTATGTGTATGTTTCTGTTGTGTTGTCTTTATATGAGAAAAGAGTCCTTGAAATCACAACAAATTTCCATAAGGATCAATAAAGCAGTCTTAGTCTTACTTAGTCTTAGTAATGTTTCACTGATACCAATACGGCATGTCAGATGATGTGGAGATGATATAAACTTGATCTCTTCAAGTAATATCTTGACTTATGCTCTAGAGATTATGCTTTAATATTTTTTTTTACTAAAGAAATTTTTTTTTGTTGTACTTACGGATAAATTAGTTTTGTTACACAAGAAAGAGCTAAACTTAAATAAAACTTTAATAAACCTTACCTTGGAAAAGAGCTTCTACACATCAAATGGACTATGACTAAAATATAAACGGATATTATGGCTTTTAAGGCGTTGCCTTACGTACATTCCCCGAAATTCGTAGTGCATTCATAGTTTCATTTTTGTTTTTATTTTGGTCTTTCTTTAGGCAAGCTTTGCTTTGCCATCCATTTTACGCATGATTACATTTAAATACAATAGCTGCCCGTCTTCTAGTTTCGTATTTCTTTCTATTGAAGACTATTAAAAGCAGTAAAAAAAAACGATTCTAATAATAAGATCAAAGTAATATAACTTGGAAAATGTGTACAAACATTTGTAATGCATACAAATATCTTTTTTTTATGAAGACCTCATTTAGATTTGTAGTCTGAGAGATATGGCTACTTAAAATTCTTAATGATATTTAAGCAAACAAAAAAAAATGCTTTTATCTAAAGATAATAACACCTTTACACAACTTTAACTATTAAGCTGGCGGTATAAATTAGTTTGGACCAGTCATGTAATTAAATTTGTAATAGATCTAGATTAACAATAATAAATTTGTTCGATTGCATAAATTTTTTTTAGAAATTAATTTTATTTAGCGCATTTTCATGCTGTTAACTTTCTTATCTTATTACTTGTCTGGACCGGTTGGAAAGGGGATAGGGCTAGAAAGAAGGGGGAATCTTTTTTCTAAATGCGTTTATAAATTAATAATAAAAAAAAAGGTGAGCGACCTGAATTTGAGCTCCATGGTTAGAACCTCCTCAAGCCAATCAACTAACCCCTGTGCCATCATTACAAGAGAATGTTTTATAGTTATCTTTTGTTAGCTTCAAACTTCAAGCGGCGAACTACGAAGTATAAATGGGACAAATTCAATTTATAACACTTTATCAGTCAAGTGCAATTTCTTTCCATTGTTCGAGATACCATAGAGAATAATTAGTTACCAATAGTTAAATAGTTTATTTTACATATATCGGACGCGCCTTAAGAATTGAAGAATATTACAAACAAAAAGAATATTATGCAAAAATGCATGGTGCCATTGTGAAACCAACAGTTAAGCTTACACCACAAGGCCCGAGTTCAAGCCTCTTAGTTACGTGGAACATAAATGGCTATTACATGAGATCTCTATATGCCTAAACGTTGCTCAATCTATATGGACTAATGTAAACTGTTGTTAAATCTTGCTGGTTCCTTAATTAGAGTACTCTATAGTTTAACGCCAAGACGCTGGGACTATTTCGGGGATTTCCTTCGTTATGTGATTCACATTAAAAAAAAACTTAGAACGGAAATAGCCAAGAACCTCTTAAGCATTGATTAGGATAAAACTTGCATTTAGGTCCAGGGACGTTGGACTATGCCCTTCTTTTGAAAAAATACTTGATGTTTTAAACACGGTATTTTATCGTAAATTTTTTGTTCTGGTTTGTTACATCGTAATCTAGTTCTATAAAATATGTGCTTCTATCGTACAAAATTGGCAACCAACAACATTTAACACTGTCTAATTTGCAATTCTGTGGGCTAATGGGGTAGTTCCGGATTTCTTCTCAGTCACGTGGTTGTGTTGTTTACATTAAAGCCCTCATTGATTTCATTGTAATTTAACAATGAAAATAGTCGAGATCTAGACATCTTTAAGTAATCAAAACTATGTTATAATAATTCACTATTGTTTATGATTATTTAGTAGGTCTACTAGATCTAGGCTAGCACTAAATCTAGATCTACATCTTATCATAGAAAGATATTGCCATTATTCCCATGCATAGGACCACAGTCACGTGACTATTTTTAAAGTAGGTCAGAGATTCGGAACTACCTCATTGTACAATTAGGCGACATTTTTATTTGGTCATTCATTGTCCTTTATTCACGTTTTTATTTTCTTTAATGTTTGTCCTTTTATAGAATCCTATGTATCATTTTTTTCCCAAAAACTTTTATGAATATAATAATATATCTTTATTGTCTGGGGGAACTTCGTTTTCGACTTAAGACTTTTTAGACTTCAATCCTTCAGCGCCGTATGGCGTTTTGAATGGCATGCTGTCTCCAGGCAAGCTTAGCTTTACCACCCATTTTACGCATGATTACACTTCAAAGCAATATTTACCATTTCTTATTATATATCTCTTATTCATTCTTTGAACCACTACAAGCAGTAAAGAATGGATTCCAATACCACAAGGATCAAAAGATGCCCTTTTTTGGCAAGTATGTGTAAAAGCATTTGTAACTGAAGACCTCGCTCGAACGTTGATATATAATACTGGTTAAAATTTCAAATGCTAGTAAAATAAGTAACGGAAGCCTATGATATGTTTCGCAAAGAAGGCGAATCTATAAATAGCAATCATTTTGATATATCATCTGTAAAGAACATCAGGAGTATTAAAATATGTAGGCCTGGTTTTAAACAAGCAAATGTATACGCTATAAGATATTTTGGTCTTTTGGCACATCGGCCCAATTAAAGCAGAATCAAATTTCTCAGCTCTTCGGCTGGTGGTTCATTTTGTACACCAATGATTCTCAATCAGATATTTCTTTCTGCTCCATCACAAAATACGCTGATGATGCGGCCCTTCTTGCAGGGCGGCACAGATTACAATAATTTAGAAAACTATTCTCATTTAATGTTAGCGATATTATAAATTTTAATTTCAATGCCTGGTATTCTGAGCATTAAAAAATAAACTTAATGGAATTATATCAGTAAAATAATTAAACTATCTGATATAAACATTTTTATATGTAAATTTTGAATGCGTCAGGTGTTATCGTGGGAATGTATATTTTGGTTTTCTATAGTTATAATATTTTGTTTAATAAATGCAGAAATTGTAGTTATTTTATCAGTTATCATTGTAGTCCTTTTATTAATTGCTACTGTAAAATTTTCTTGTGATGTGACCGGTCTTCAGCAGCACCGCCCTCTGACAGGCAAGGTGAATCCTCTTAGGAATGTTAAGTGCCTTGGAGGTAGCTGTGTGGTCAGTTGTTATTATCCCCTCGGTTGATATAAAAATGGGGAATATTGTTGTTTTGGGTAACTTAATGCTTAATCTCAAAGCATAGGTTCCAATATTTTCTTTTTTTTAAATTTCATTTTTTTAAAGATAGTGATACGATCATGTCAATAATGCCAAGTGTATTAACTTTGCAACTTATTTATGAGGCGACCCAGGTGGGCAGATTCTGATAGGGCTGAACATTCTGCCATAATGTTTAAAATCAATTGACTCATCCACATTTTCGGCATTTGTCAACAATATTGAGTTTAAGAATATGCTCCTCGTATTTTTTTGTCCTAATTACTCTGTCCTGTATTGCAATAACAAAGCCTCCCTTTTCAGGGTAGAGATGACCTGCTTTAAGTCATGGTAATGAAGCGGCATTTTCAATGTTGTCCCCATTTAATAAAGCCGGGAATTTTCTGTGGAGTTTTTTTTTCCCCATTGGCAATTAAGCGGAAATTTCCATTTGTAAAAGCAATAAGAATATTCTAACATAGCTCACTCTTTGAGTTGGCTGAATAAGTTTCCGATCCACATAAACAATATTTTGTTGGTCAGAAAACACCGACAGATCATTCCACGACTCAATTACATTTTCTTTGTGTGATCTTCTATATGATGCATTATGAAGCCATATAAATGTATTCTGTAGACATAAAAATGCAAGCCCTTCTAGAAGTAAAAGTAGGCATATATTCTGCTTAGAAAAACAACAATTCTTTTTAGTGACGTATGTATCTACACTATACTTTGTCGATTTAATGTCAGTGGTATAACTGTTGATAAAACTGTATCCTCACTCTCCATGTAAACTATTTTGTTGAAAATGAAATCTAGAGAATTTTGTTTTTGAGAATCCAGTTTTAAAGCCTCAGACCTGACTCTATAAATGTAGAGGTCATCTCTAAAAATGACCGCTCCGTGAAGTGGCAAGTCACAGCTCCAATGTTTGGCCAAAAATTTGAATTTTACATCGTTCGACTGTATCTCAATTAAAAATAGATTTCCATTGGTCAGTAGGAGATAAGTTGAATCGGATCATTTAAAACTAATCATACCTTTACAAGGGCCATTTAAATCATCAAGTCTTTTCCTAGTGTTTTGTGAAGTGTCAAAACAACTAACAGCTACTTTGTCCTTCTCACCTGTAATGCTATAAAACACAAGAATAAATTGGTCACAGTTAGTCACGTGACATATTGACGCTGTGTAAGGTAAATTAGTCTTTCGAATAGACGTTTTGGCTGTTGGGTCCAGCTTCCAGACCTGACGGCTTGTGGATGAAAGTATATAAATGAAAGCGTCAGCCACTACAACAGATGATTCGGGTGGTACGATGAATGAGACATTGACGTCTGACCAAGTGCCATTTGTAAGTTCTAAAATCTGTTTGGTGTTGTGAGAGGTTGATCCCGAGAAATCGTTTAGGGTTTGAAGAGTTGCAATTGTTTCACCAAGAGCATATAGAGATTTATCGATAGCAACAAAATTAACTCTCGACTTGCTAAACAGATCAGGAAGTTGAAGCCATTGTTGTGTTGAAAAAGAAAATGCTTTTATTTTTACAGTCTCTTCAGTTTGACTATAGCTACAGCTGAGTTAACATAGTTGCTATTATTTCTGTAAATAGCCCCACGTGGCCAATAGCCACTGTGCTTTCATACTTGCAACTGGTAAAATAAATCATCCATAATAATGTCTGTTGCTAGTTTGGTTTTATTCACCAGTGGATGACTGATCAACATGTTCAAACATTTTGAGCTCAATAAACAAGTTCTTGTATTGAACAACATATCAGGAAGCTGTTCTACTTTCTCATTATCATACAAATTCCTAGTTATTTTCTTGGTTAAATTTTGAGCTTTTAATGTTATCATTCTTATCAGACCAGAATTCCGGCACCTACTTTCTCTACATGCCTTGTCTGAATTTTCAGAAGTTTCATCTTGCTGGCGAGGTCTAAACTCCACCCACCTCAACAAGGCGTACACTACATCATCTTCTGAAGTTGTTTCAAGATCTTGACTCTGAATGTTTCAAAACATCCGGAACTTGCATCTCCAAAAACTTGGTTGTTTGAAAGAAAGCGTTTGCATTTTTCAGAATAAAGGGCCAAATAATTTCTAAGCCTTTGTTAGATTCAAAAATGCTGCGAACAATGTAATTGTCCAGTGACAATGTTGCTAAAGTGAATCCCTCACATTCTTTAATTAGAAATGGTATCTGTAATTGATGTGCAGCCCTCCAGATGTCAATGGCATTGTCATTTGTCAAAACACCATGACCAGTGAAGAGAGTCTCCAGAATCAACTAAAAAGTTTCACTAGAGATGTCTTCTATAGTCACACATTTAGACTCAGTTTCTCTCATGCCGGATCTAAAAAGTCCTCTAAAAAACCCAGAACAAGCTGCCAGAAGAAACCTATGACACCCAAACTTTGTTGTACCAAGTGTGACAGTAAAATCTTGCAGTTCTTCACATTTCCAGAAGTCACTCAAACCTTGGACAATACCGTAGGCCACTTCTCGTTTGATTACCATGACTTTACAACCTGGAAAATTACGTTTGGAAATAAAAATATTACTAATGATATAATGAATGTAATAAAAAATGAAACCGAGGAAAAAAAAAACTAGTCTGTATCTAGTTTGTATTAGTCATGTGTTACTATTTTGCTTTTGTGGTGTATATGTAAGTGTGTTTATGCGTGTG
This sequence comes from Biomphalaria straminea, assembly GCA_021533235.1. Taxonomy (NCBI): domain Eukaryota; kingdom Metazoa; phylum Mollusca; class Gastropoda; family Planorbidae; genus Biomphalaria; species Biomphalaria straminea. Next base: position 22,017,268 of record JADKLZ010019686.1, on the reverse strand, counting down.
TAGAGATTTGTGTTTATGTGAGTGTTTATGTGTGTGTATATGTTTTTGTATGTGTTTACGTGTGTGTTTATGTGTGTGTTTATGTCAGTGTTTGTGTTTATGTGTGTGTTTATGTGAGTGTTTATGTGTGTGAACATGTAGTCGGTTTTCATCTTACGTCTTAGCTTGATTATAATCTGTAGGCCTACTCTACACAAGAATTTTGTTTAAGTTGAAGCAATGCTTTAAAAAAAAAATATGATAACTAACATACTTAAAGCCTTAGATTACAGTTAAAAATGTGTTCATTGCACTTGTGATGTACTTAACATTGCAGTTTGGCTGGAACAAATACAGACAGACGATATTCATAAACGCTCGAAGTAAGTTCCCCTCTCGTGTGGGCAAATGATATAGACGTCATCTGTTTCAATGGCACTAGGTTAAAGAGGGTGCTATGTACACAGCACAACGACCTTTACATCAAGCAATGTCATATTCCTATTACTGCTGAGTGGTCTCAGAGGCTCCCTAAAGATCCCGAAATTTAAAAACAATCCCAGGATTTGAACCAGGGACCCTCTCTTCTGTGGAGTGTTATTGTTTTGAATTGAAAAAGAGAATTCTTGTGAGCGAAACAAATAACCAATAAGGATCAATAAAGCAGTTTTAGTCTAAGCCACTCTAAGCTATTATTATAATCATAATTATGAACTCTTTAAAAACGTTCGTCTTAATTGATTTCTTTGTGTTTTATTCATGAAGTTAATAACTCTATGTATAAAAACCAAGAAAAGAATAAAATGAATATCTATTGAAGACAATATCAATATAATACATATAATGAAATATAAATCCTGATAAAAAAGAATGCTTTACTGACTAACAAATACATTTCTCATCTTTTCGTTTTTCTAGAAAAAAAAACATGCACAAAATGAATAATAGGGAGTCTTGGTGACCTACACATGTTAGAATCAAAAGAATTGTTTACCTGGAATTATAATCTTAACACATCACAAGAAATTACCTGTGTACAGGTATCAGGCGACTGTGCTACGTGTGTTGTATGCTCATTCATTGAAACAGCGATGGAAGTTTTACTTTCATTTCAAGTCATGCGAAACGTACTGCCTGATCGTTAGGGGGAACTTTGATTCTCCCCCCCCCTCCCTCAATATGTTAGCTAGCATTACGTCTAAAGCAATATATGCATTAGGTGGTATTATTAAGGTGATTTATGTTGAACTTTTAAAATTTGTTTATGAGGGAGGAATGAGTTTATTTCACTAACATCTTTCTTATATTTACTTTTTTAAATTAAAAAAAAATGTTAAGAGATTGTATTTGTACAACATTTTTGAAAATTCTATGTCAACATTAGGATTTCGGGCTGTCTTTGGATTTCCCAAGCTCTTAGCTTATGTAAACATTTTAACTCTTTCTCTCCTAACCGACGATACGAACGTTGATTCCACCAGAATGTGGTAAATAATTACGGAGAGAAAGAGTTAAAGGAGGAAGTAAATGCATAACTGAGTTTTAGTTATGGTGAATTGACTGTTGTAAAAGTCATAGACAAACTGAAGCATAAGTGACACAAAGATGAATTCGCTAAATTCGTCACAAAAAAAAAAAAATTAACAAATGACAGAGAGCCATTTTTTAGCGGCCCCCGTAAGGGGAAAAAGCCGCTATTAGGTTTGTGCAAAGTGTCCGTCTGTCCGTCTGTCCGTCTGTCCGTCTGTCCGTCTGTCCGT